>BQNB010001341.1:89916-141866 GCA_026074375.1 Tanacetum coccineum | reverse complement strand
TATGAATTCTAACAAGCATATAACTTATTAGTTTATTTTCTAGGGGTCATGGTAAGATTCATAATGATGAAGATGAGGATGAAATATAGGACACATGATGAATATGAAACTGGGTCACCATTATATTATATCATGAACGAGTTGCCTTTGTACTGTACATAGTCAAATTTTGACAAGTGTTGTTATTTATACCACACATCCCGTGGCTAGGTTCTAACAAAAGCTATAACTAGTATCTAACCTAGTAGTCCGATGGCCCTTCCTGGCTGTTCTTATGTTTATAGATTGCATTTCAGAAGACTTTCCTTATTTGCTTGGTGACGACCTAAAACCCTAGATAACTTCGATGATATTTACAAGTATTCGCAATCCTAAGCGATCCAAGCAATCTTGTTGTATTTCCCATTTGTCTTTCTTTGAAATTAGTAGCATATTGGAGTAAGAGACTCTCGGAGTCATCTTCCAGATAGTCAAAATCTTGTGTGTAAATGAATTAACCTGGCCATTCCAAGAGACCTTTTATTATTTTCTTCTCTACGTGTTTCACATGCGCGGTCGAGAGCAGAGTACATCTATTGATTCAAAATTTCCTTCAATCATGCTCCTAGTGACGTTTCCCAAACTGGTCTTAACGAGAGCTTTTCTCCTATCATCAAATGCTTGAGTAGGGGCAGAAGTAAAGAAGATGAACGTATCACACAATGGCCTCGTTTCGTTAAGTGCAATAATTCCTCAGTAAGAAAGAATTCTTGAGGATTAAACATGGAAATAGCAATTGAACAGATGAAGGCATAATATTTGGAGCGGTGGAATAGGTGACTGTCTATTAGCATAGTATGCATGCATATGACTTCATAAAGGGGTCATCCATGAAAAAGTAAAGAGTTGGTAAAGCTATTGGAACTACAACCAAAATGAGTTAATTTTGAAAGCAAAATAAGTAATTTCCTCGTGAAGTGGAACATAGTTTTGGGGAAGCCGTGGGAAAATATAGTCCAGAAAGTTAAAAAGCATCCTCACTAATTAGAATAAGTGTGCTGGAGAAAGACATCACTCTGTTAACAACACCAGTAGTAAATAACATAGTTATTTATAATAAAGTATATATAGTTATGTACTATTAACATACTATTCCGAAGATGTAGTGGCACAAAGGACTTTCTTGGATGGAAAAAAAAAGTAATATAGTAAGGTTACAACCTTGTATCTCTATACCAGTGGCTCTTGAACACCAATCTATAACAAACACCCCAATATTGACATATATATAGCGTAAGCTAATTCTGGTATTATTTTCATAGTACAATAGTCCATAATCATAAGAAAAATAAGAATCGTAAAGAGCCGTTTTTTTTGGAAAATTTAGTCTATCAAATCCATTTATTCATCCAAGTTTTTACTAAAGGAGGTCCCAACTCTAGAAACAACCAAGTTTTAAAATGATAACATTTAGGCCATCTCAAATATCTCCCGTGCCACTTCCACCGTGCCAAAAGATGCATCTAGTTACCTGAGATAAACATGCTAAAAAGTCAACACAAAGGTTGAGTGAAATTCATAGGTTTATGTTAAACAGTTTGAATACAAGTTCAATAGTGGGTTACGTTGTATTATAACACCCATAAGGTAAAAAATTAGCAAATGAGTAAAATATTTAGAAAACAGTATTATTTCCCTAAGCTCATGACACCGAGACCTTGAGATAATCAATAATCACAAGAAGTTGCCCCAATGGAGCCTTTTCCCAAACACACCTATAGTGATATCAAATGAAAGTAGCGTTTGGATTATACCCAGAAAGTATAGGTTACACCAACACGAAGTGCAGTCCCAAATAGATCTATTCACAACATTCGCGCTTACTCTAAAAAGTAATTAACGGTTCATGATAGTGGGGTCTTAATGGCAAAAGTAGGAGACATAAAGCAAAAAAATAATATATCAGAGATAGCATACAATTTGGAAAAACACATCGTATATCAATGGTTTTACATGTTATCCCCCTCAGCCCGGGATTTTTAAAACATTAGAAGAATTAAAATGCAAGCCTATAAACTCACCTAAAAATGGAAAAAAAAAAAACATCAGATCGATGGACAAAAGTATATCAAGTGAAACAGTAAACGGCCTCGTCACGCAACTTGAGGGTAATATAGTCAAGTTCTTTAGTGGTGAAGGTTTATGAATTCAAAACTTTATTAAGTTTAAAATGTATTACTCTATTTATTAAATATGGAAATATTGTAATTCACTGTTTTGGGCCATCATAATCAGAGAGTCATGTAGTAAAAACCGTTTGAGGAGCTAGGACATCACTTAAATCGTAAATCCAACAAAACTCATCAAACCTAATACCTCAAATGAAACACCCTCACATGAAACCCCTCCCTAGTAACGTGAACGATAAAGAATTTTAAGTTTCTTCAAAGTTAATCCGATGGATAAATTACGTTAGAATATATAACTGTAATTGATTTATAAATGCCTCCGATGATATTAAATAACATAAATGTGTCGGCTTTTAATAAAATTTGATTTTAATAATATTAATAGATATTTTTACTAATTTATAAAAAAATATTCATATTCTCATATTTTTAAGTTTCAAAAATTGCAATAATATACCCTCGATTTATATACTTTTACAAGTTTTAGACCATTAAACTAAAGTAGATATAAATTAAACCTATAAACGTTTAAAACTTGGCACAATAGTCCATATGGTTATAACTACGGAAATAATGATATTTCGCCCCTCTAGTATAAATTTTTTAAAAAATTTCCGAAATATACCCCTATGGCATGAAAACATTTGCAAATCAAGTCTACAAAAGCCATGCAAGTTTTTTAGGACATTCCCGTAGGTTATATCTTATTAGAATAAACTAAAATAAGATGTTCTAACGTAACAAAAGTTTAGAAAAATGATTCGTTAGCTAGAAAATCAAAACGGGTCGTTTTTAGGGTTTTAATCAAAAACGCATGGGTTTGAGGATTCAAAGCTTTAACAAGAGTTCATATATTATCTTAAGAGTATTATGAACATTCTAATACAGATTATAAGCTTATTTAACAAGATTTTGAGCTTACTTGATCTAAAATGGGTCGAAATGGGGTTTTCGGGTTCGTACGTCTAATAACGAATTCAAGGGTTCCTTTATCTTGATTCTTGGCTTCTATTCTGAGCATAGGGACTTCACTTGATCCTACTTGGTCTGATTTAAGACTCCATTTGTGTGTATGATAAAATTTGAGGTATGTTTGAAATGGTGGGGGAGTTCGGCTATTTATAGGGGTGAAAACACCTTGGTGCCCAAGTTAACTTGGTGTAAGGATCAAGGTTCTAGAGTAGTAACTAATGAAGATTATAGGGTGAGTATGGAAGGATAGAAAAATAGCTAAGCAAGGTGGAAGGTGTTGGAGGGGTTCTGCTAGAAAAGAGGTGACAAGGAGGTTATTTTTGCAACTTGGTGGCCAAGATAGTGATGGAGGTGCGTGTAAGGTGCTTGGGTGGCTGCTTGGTGACATGGTGGTAAGGTCATAGAGGTTCTAAGATGATAGGTTGGTTTTAAATGGGTCAAAAATGAAATAAAAGGGGTGTCGGGTTGTTTAGGGTTTCGGCTTAGGATTTAGGGTTTTAATTCATGGATTAGGATTAGGATTAGGGATAGATTAGGGTTTAGGATTAAGGTTGTTGTTAGGATTAGGGTTTAGGTTTAAGGTTTAGGGGTTAGTTTTAAGGTTTAAGATTTAGTTTTAGGTTTAAAAATGAAATTAGGGTTTAGGGTTTAGGGTTTTAGATTAGGGTTTTAGGATTACTTAGGGTTTAGAAATTATGCATTAAGTGCTTGTACCTTGTGCTAGAGTGGTGGTAAGAAACTAAAGTGATTTAGGAGGTAAAATAACCTAGTTTAGTTTTCTTGCATTATTGACTTGTACATTGAGCTTAAATGAGTTATACATTGACTTGGAGGGAAATTATATTTCAAATGTTGTGCATTGTACACTTGTACACATGCTTGAAGGTTTGCACATTTATTTTATATGTATACATTACATATAATTAGGGTTTTGATATAAATGTTAACGGATAAAGTTTGTTTTGATATAACGTTGTAAATGGTATGTTAAATGGAGAATGTACTTGGTAAAATGATATTAAGATATAGACTTGACATATTAGGATGTTTACATGATATAAACATAGATATAGATGGCATTGGTGGAGGTTGCGTGAGCTCGTTTACTTTAGAGATGCAAGTTACTTTGCATAATGAGATAAAGCAAAACATTTCCCTGTAAAAAGGTGATATATATATAATAGATGGATATTACAGTGCATCTAATTTAATAGATGGATAATTACATTGATGAAAATTACGGGTTGTTATACATAGCATAACACTCTAGGAATTCTAGATCTTTCTCGAACTTCAAACACTTTGTTTGCTCGATATGTGAGAAATGTGTCTTTAATGCAAATCTTGATCCTTGGGTAACAAAATTCCTGAATGAGGTCAATTCACGTGCTAAGGTACAATCCCATAAGACAACGAACAAAAACAAACTCGTAGAACAACTAAGTATTGCAAAGAAACCAATAAGGTATATCTCTACATGACATAGGTTTTCTACCTAAAAGACTTCCACGGTACATGAGAAAATAAAGACTCCTAGATCTTGTCTTAGGTGGAAATCGACGGGTAGAATTTTCAAGACTGTTTGTCTTAGGTGTGTTCCTACTGGAAAGATATTCACCTCTACCACAACCAAAGTTGACTGTGAACCCCCACATTGTTCGAATGTAGATATGACTAACCCACGTGAATGCAAACAAACTCTTGATGTCAGTGCATGTACTCTTAATTTAAGTGCATGTACTTCTTTCAATCCTAAAAAGGAAAGACTCAGAGTTTGGTTGCTGAAAAGACTAACATCTCAGAACCTAGGGGTTTAAAGAATTCAAATCTGATGAACAAGAATAATGATGTTTGAACAAAATGGCTCAATCCTCGCACCATAATGTCAACAGAAGTTCCTACAACAGATATGACAGTCACAACGTCAATGACAGAGTTGGAAAGTCTATTCGGTCCTATTTTCGAAGAATATTTTGATGGAGAAAATCAGGTTGTTTCAAAGTCTTCTGTTGTTACCGCTGCTGATGCATCTAATAAACGTCAACAACAACCAGATCCAACTTCATCTACTTCAACTCTAGCAACAACTGTCTCTGCTGATGGAAACTTCGACTTGTATATATTTTTTTCTCTTTATTTTGATAAATATTTTTGAAAAGGTAAATACAAAAATATAAAACCTATAAAATCAAATACAAAAATATAAAATTTCAAAAGGAAAAATACAAAATCAAAAAATCAAAAATTTCAAAAAGAATCTTCTCGACATGTCTCTTGGAATCGATAACATTTACGTACCTAGAAATGTCGATTAACATTGACACGGGTGTGTAAATGAAGTTCGAGCAAGAGTTCAAATGTTTCAAAACATGTCATTTCTAATTTTCTTAATGGCTTATGTACAAATCAGTGCATAACCCGGACTTCAAAGAAAGGAAAGTTTATTAAGATAACTTATCCTAACAACGAGAAAATCAATTTTCTCGGTCTTGAGCAGTTTATACAAGACATTCAAAGTTTTAAGCTCAAGAAAATGAAAGTGTATGCATTAGTGCACTTATCCTTAACGCTAGAAGAGAAGTATTCTAACATGTGGTTTTTTAAAAAGTTGAACACAATTTTTTCAAGAATGATTTTCATTAAAACATTTCACAAAAAGTGATTTAACAATTGTGGTATCTTTCAAAATTGTGTGTTGAACACTCCCTTCCTCACGGGACTCTCAAAGACAATCATTTTCAAACATGAGTCAATTTCTGAGGGGGAGTTTTTCGAAAACCAAAGTTTTAATGTTTTGGGATACATCAACTCACGACAATTTTTATGTATTCAAAACATTATAAAAAGTCTCTTAATAACAAATCATTGGTAATAATGAGATAACTTACTTTCGAATGTTTGTTATAAGATGGTCCAGTGTTTGAGCATAAATTTTCAAGAATTCTTCAATGACATTTCATAATCTTTTAATATTGTGTACTCAACACTAGCTCACCCTCAATTTTATATCTAATTTGCAATAATTGGTATCATTTTTTTGGTGTCAAACATATGTAAAACTAAGGGGGAGCAAAAACAAAAACGTTCCATAATTCATGCTGAAACATTTCTCTTTTCATGGATTTTTCATGACAAATTTTAAATCACTTGGTATTTCAAAAAGTAAGTGACTTAGTATTTAAAATAAGGGGAGAAATATGATTAGAATGTGATCTTGAAAATAATAAGTGATCTAAAAGACTCAAAGTGCTTTTCACTTCTATCCACATGTGCGAAACACCTTTGTTTATTGATGCACGTGTGTAGGGGGAGTTGTTCAAAAAATGAAACTCTTAAAGTGTCAAACGTTTTGATATTCTATCAAACACTTTGATTGATTTTCGAAATAAGGTTTTATGGCGACGATCAAATACCCAACAACCTATTAATTCACAACGATTCTGAAGTCATAATGTGGTTAGGTTAGGTATTAGTCCTATGATCCAACCAAAACCGGAGGGATCTATCCAAGGACACTCTATATTTATAAATATCCGTCTTTAGGTATGATTTGGAGAAGAATGAGAAAAGGGAATAAGGTTGACTAAGACATGAGTTATCACCGGAACAATCACAACATGGTGATAGTAATGACGTCTTGGTAAACATTGAAGGGATTGAAGAATGAAAAAGAAATGTAAGGATAAAGGATATAAAAAAAGAAGCCATCCATACAACTTAAGGCAGATTTCGGGTCAATACATATGCTATCAGTCTTCACAAAGATGAATTCTGGTATTGCATAAAAACATCATGGACCCAGTGATGCACTACACAACCCTTTCCAGCCATTTAAGTTTCTCTCAAAAGATACTTGTCTCATTTGTCACGGAGGTACACACGACTTCTATTGACTTTCTCACTCCGAGTTAGTTGATATTGAATAGGTGGCAGTCAGCTCCAGCATCCGATCACTAAAACCAAAACGCACAAATCGAGTCCATAGCGAAGAGATCAATAAATAAGTCTCATTAGGACACATTTCATGATAAACGCTTGTTGTTCAACATCTAGAACACAAGTGATAAGAAAGAGTCATACACATTATCCTTATGATTATGCCAGAACATTTAGAGTATTTCACAATGACGAATGGAAATCCTTCCAATGTCATCATGAAACAGCACTGCGGTAGGTGACTTGCGAGATTCTATATAAATCAAGCTTGTGTCAACTGGATATCAATTTTGGTCCAGTAAATGAATTGACGACTCAATGATAGTAACTAACTTATTCTCTCATATCGTGTTTTCTGCTTTGAGACGTTCTAGTAATGAGAACAAGCTAGTACAGCTGGAAACCCTGTCAAGGAGGTTCTTATAATGAATCTACCTGATCACAAGTATAGTATTTATATTGTAAAATGGTCCTCACGGAACTGGAGGTTAACGTTACCGACAATAACGAATGACAAAGACAAGATTCTGCATATTTGTTATTTATTGCTAACCCTTTAGATGCAGGTTAAGACGATGGAGTAACTACCTCATTCCAGCGGCGTCATATTCATTAACACATGCTCATGCTCAAGCTACAAAGATGTACTATAAGCATCAGGATTCAAGAATCAAGAAAGCTTAAGATCAAACTAAGACAAAGACTCCCGCAACTCTGATATTCAAGATCTTCCTTAAAGATATCAAGATTATCAAGACAAAGATTGTCAAGGGAGATTGTTAGCAAGCTTTTAAGATGATGCATAGTATGAGCATGTCGGTACCAAGACACAAGATTGCAAGATGGCAAGACAACAAAGACAAACAAGGAGAAAAATTTAAAGATCTCGGAATTAAAGACCAAGTCCAAAGACACTAACAAAGGCTCAAGATCAAAGATCACACAGCATGAATGAACAAGCCTACAACAAAGATAATGACCAAGACCAAGACTTAAGAGCTTAACGACAATGCAATCTCAAGGAGCTCAAAGACAAGGAATTCAATGACCTCGCTTTGGGGGAGATTTTTAGCCTCAAATTATTGAGTCAACAATAGAAGTCTCGGTCATTCTACAAAGTAGTCTCGTTCATGAATTAATATTCGTTATAATAGGCTAGAAGGGTAAAAGGGCTAGTTATGCAATCTAATCTTGTATATGCTACGGGCTTAAAGCCCACCAAAACCCGAGCCTGGCCCAAGGAAAGAAAACCCTAGGCGTCTAAGTCTATTAAGTAGTATAAATACCCCATCTCCACACATAAAGAAGGGTTGGTTGTTCATTTGTAAGCATTTCACATTTTGAATAATCCTTCCATCCTTTCCTCTCTCTTTATTTCTTCATCTCCTTCCTTCTATATCTCTTTCATATATTTCGTATGGTTAAGAAGTGAATCATGGTTTGAATTAGTACTACACCAACTATTTTTTTTGTTGCTAAAAAAATTGCAACTTTGTTAACAATTTCCTAGCTAAAATTAAATGCTAAATGCACAATTTAGCAACAATTTCTCTATTTGTGTTAAATAATTATTGCTAATGGCATTTTTTTCTAGTAGTGTATGTTCACCAAACCCATCAACGACATATAACGATTCAACACATCATCAAATTCACGACCGCCAAAGCAAACATATGAAAATACTCTACAAATATACCCCCAAACAACAACAAAAAAGAGTGCAACCGTTTGCTGGCGCAGACCACAAAACCGATGTCAAAATTAGTGGACCGCACGTGATTGACAGTGACGGTAATGAGAATGGCACGTGTTTTTTTAGTTACTTGGGTTTTCGACTCGGCATTGCAATCTAACTAATCCTAAGGCAACGACTCTTTTAGATAGTCCGGAGTTGGTGCAAGTGAACTTCAATGGCCACGAAGGAATTAATTTTCTTCGGTTGCATTCGAACTCGTAAACTCAGTTTTAGAATGACGCGTGGTTGGTGTTAGGTTTGGTGGTCCTTCACCCACCATAACGCCTAGTCTAAATGTAATAAAGATAACTTAATTTAGGTTGTCTTGTTTTATGGCAGTAAATGATGTTGTAAAAACTTGTCATTGCACAAATGGGCAAATTAACTCATGCATGACTAACGGATTTGGACTAGAAAGAAAACATCCAATATTAATATCTAATAACTTTTTATAATAATTTCCAATCAAGTTAACAAGAAATGTTGATGCATGTAAAGGGATGAGGATTTTTTTTCTGGTCATGACATTTGGAAAAGTCGAGTTTTTGACTTAGATATAAGCAATGTTTTAAAACCCGTTTTTTTAATTAAGTCGGTTTAATCACCGGTTCATTGGGTCACCGGTTAAACCGTCGGGTTGAACCGATTCTATACACATGTATACTTTTTCTATATTTAATATGTAATGTTGTATGATTTCATAATTTATCCGATTTACTTCTAAATTCAATTGAACCGATGAAAAATATTAAGACTCTACTGATAAACTTTGTTTTTGAGTTCTATATCCATTATAATATAGCAAATATTTGCAATAACAATTAACTTATGAATCTAAGTTATAACAATTTATATTAAAACTTAGTTGGTGCTTGTAAGATAGTTTATAACTCTAATGTACTCATTTACAAGATCTTAACTAACAATAGTCCTCACTACTTCAATTTTTCAACTAAAATTAGAAAAATCGATGAGGAAAAAAAAGAATTTGTTATATTTTTTTGATAAAAAGTTATGACCCGACCGTGTTTATCAAACCGGGTCGACTTAGGTCAACGAAAAACTGACAGTTCAATCCGGTTGTCAAACAAGCAAAAACCTTGTCACATCCGGCCCGGTCTCCGAGCCGGTTCACGGTTCACCCGAGTTAATTCGGGTTTTAAAACATTAGATATAAGTAGTTTAACCGAGGTATTAAAGTTCCACATGTGTAGCTAGGAAATATAAAAAACCAAAGAACATATTATTCTGCATATCCTTGGTTATAAATGTTGAAATTTGAAAATTACTTCTATACTCCTTATAAAAGAGATTTAGGATTCTCTTGAAAGTTAAAAAAATTGCTATTTTAAAAAATGTTGAAAATTAAATGCATGGAATCTTGAAAACACATATAGCATCATCTTTTAAAAACGTATAGCATTAGCTATTAAAAACGCATAGCCTCATTCAATAAAAAACGTATAGCCTCATTTAAAAGCGAATGTTTTAAAAACGTAAATCTATGGTGGTTAATGATTATGATCAATGTTAAGTTTTGTAACCATCGACATTTAATTATTTGTAAATGCATTTGGAGTTACAACTCTTATTATCAATCCTATTTATGATGAAGTTACAACTCTTATGATCAATGATTTTTATGATGAAGTTACAAAATAACACACATACTGTAACACCCCCAAAATTTACGACAAGCGGAATACCACTTGGGGTGCCACTTCATAGTATAAAGTACAAGTCACAGTAAACAACGACCTCAAAAGAGACGTTTAATAAAATGTCACATTCGATTTAAATAAATCAGAGTAAATTCAGGTCCCAATAATTTATGACTTAACAAGACTACAAGAGTTCAAACGTGGATCATTTTGTATATTTAAGGAAAAATAGTTATCGAATGTGAAGAAAAACCAAGTCTTTGAAATTTTGATATCCGCGCATCTCGAATGCTCCCAATGCTCAGCTAGCAAGATAATAACCTGAGAAAATACATGCAAAAACGTCAACAATAATGTTGGTGAATTCATAGGTTTAAGTAAAAGCAGTATTGAAATAGTTCAAGAAATATTTCTGTAAGAGGAGTAGCGTTACAACATTTCAAAGTATTATTTCTGAAATCCAAGTAGTGGTTCAGTAAATCAAGTAGTATTCAAAAGTGGACCACAAGACTTAAGTAATGGTGGACTAAGTACGTATTCCGAAGTCCAAAACAAGTAATGTAGACAAGAGAAACAAATTCACCAAGTCTAAGTATATATTATTACACTAAGCTCATGACACCGAAACCTTAACGTACTTCAATCAATATATTGGAATGCCCCACAAAAGTAGGATGTTCTGCCAAACATCCTAGAAAGTAATACCTCAAATGTTCAATGCATCATGAGTCAGCTTGTGACCCCAAAGAAAGATGAGGATTGTCAGTCCCGATAGATCTATCCATAACACTCGCGCTCACTACCCTAGCAACTGACGGTTCATGATAAACAGAGGACTTAAGTGGCAGAGAAGGTACATAGGCAATAATATCAGGCATTAATATCAGGCATAACATACAGTTTGAAACAACACTTGTGTCCAAAGGTAAAAAAAAACATGCATAGCAAATCAAACTTAGTAAGTTCATAAGTAATCAACCATGTATTAAAAATTCAGGTAGTAAGCAAGTAAAAATAGTCATTTAACGCTTAAGTAGTAGAAATCAATTTGGTAAAATGAGCATGTATTCTCACCCCGAAAACAGTTTATGAAAACCATTAAAAGAGAAAAGGTGGGGCTATGAACTCACCTTGATGTTGCAGAGAAACTAGCAGAAATGCAAATAATAATCACAGCACAACGGAGAATGGAACAGCTCGACCAAGAAGATGCAGCTTAATTTAACGGCTATATCCTACTACTTAGGATAATGAATTTGGGTTCCCCGATAATTGGTTACGTCAACGCGACACGTTGATAAAGGATTGAGGTTTCAAGTTGGATGAGTTTGGTGGGTGGTTAAATAAAATACACCGAAAAGAATACACAAAGTATGTAATATATTCCGTATATATTACATATGAAAAAGAAACAATTATATAATTCATGTGGCGAATCATATAATAAAGACAAACAAACAAAAGAATAAGTCGCAACATATATTACTTTACACGTATTATTTAATAAACGTACGAAAAATAATCGTAACAATATAATTCGACACGTTTTCGAAATTCACTTTACTAAATAAATAAAACGTTCTTGCATAAAAATAATCGTACGTTTTAAGGTTACGCATTAGGTAAACAAGGTTTCTAAAGTTTTTACGAAAGAAATGACTTTATTTTCTAGTCAGGAATTTATAAAATAATATATTATAAATTTATATTTTGTTTTCTTAACGGGTTGTAATTAAAATAATTGTCTCTTTTGTAAAAGTATATCTTAAGACTATATATATATTTGTCCTTTTTATCGGGTTTCTAAAATATTAGGATTATAGTAAAAATTACTAAGTATAGGAATTTATAAAAATTTCGGCATGACCTATTCGTTTATAAAACGTTTTCCATATTAACAAAACTCAACGTTTTTCCCATTTTCAAAACAATCCGTGTTGCGAATTACTCTCGTTTCAATATATATTAACAAGGCTAAATAAATAAATACTAAAAATAGCAAAACCAAACACACCCAAACTGCTAAACCAAACACCTTTTTTTAGGGCGGTTAACCACAAATCCAAACGCCCCTAAAGGCTGTTAAACAACAAACCAAACGCACCCTTATGGGCTTTTAACTACTAAACCAAACACCCCCGTTAGGGCTGTTAAATTCAAATCCAAACGCCCCTAATAAAAGAAAATAACAAGCAAACCAGACACCCCGGTTTGGCAGTTTTACAGCGAAACAAACGCACCCTTATGGGCTGCCAAACCAACCAAACGCACCCTAACTGGCCAAGGACAGCCAAACGCACCCTTACGGGCTGCGAGACTAACCAAACGCAGCCTATAGCTGCTGAAATCATCAAACCAAACGCAACCCGTGCGTTTTAAAACGAAACCAACGAACACCCCTTTTTGCTAACTCAAAACCGGACGCACCCCTCTTCGGGTGGTGGCTGACCCACGACAAAACGCACCCTTGTAGGCTGTTTAACAGCCAAACAAGCACCCCCCCCTCCTGCTGCCATGAAAACCAACGCACCCTTCGGGGTGTTTACCCACAACCCGACGCATCCCTTGCGGTGGAGACAAATAAACGCACCCTTGTGGATGGAAATACAAGCCAAACGCAGCCGTGGTTATAACAACGAAACCAAACGCCATTTGTGGTTGACCCGAGACCTAAACGCACCCTTTTCGGCTGTTTTTATAACACAAACCACACGCACCATAGCTGTGATTTTTCACAGCCAAACGCACCCGTTTTTGGTGTTGATATGAAAACCAAGCGCACCCTTTTCGGGCTTTTACCAACCCAAACGCAACCTTGAATGGTGGCTGCGGTGGTGATGGCGAGGAAATGACAGGGTGATGGAGTGGCTGTTGGTTAGATGGCGAGGTGGATGGGTCGTGGTTATAATGGTGGTGTCGTGGAGGTGATGGTGACGGCTGTGATGGCGAGTGGTGGCGCGTGGTGGTGAGGATCGGGTAGATCCGGAGATGAGAAACGTTTTATGTTTCGGTCGGAAAACCCGCAGGAAAACTTTTCCGGCGGCGGCAGCATGGTGGCCGGCGGCGGCTGGGTGGTGGCCGGATATTTTGGGGAGAGAGAGGAAGATGATGAGTATTTTTGTTATTTTGTTAAAAATGAAACAAAATATAAACTTTTTTTGTAAATGAAATAAAATGTTATAAATTTTATTTATATATAAAACTTTTGAAATGAATTAGAAAGTGTATAATAGTTGAGGGTTAAAAGTGTAACTTTTTATTATACTTTTGATAAAAAGCGGTTCGAGACTCGTTTGAGCGACTTAACGGATGATTCATCGCGCGAAACTTGCGCCATTGTTTTCTAAATCATTTTTCTGATAAAAATGAGTATTTACTTGATAATATTTCATAAATATTTTTATAATATTTATAAAAATGTTCGTTATTAATATTCGTTATTTATTTAATGAACCGGTTACGTCTCGTCCGAAAAAAAAATAAAAAAATAAAAATAAAAATAAAAAAAATTCTAACCCATATATTCGCGTTATCAACAAACGTTTTCGAATAAATGATGACTAAATTTATTAAATATTTTTATTTAACAAAACTGTTAATTAAATATAATTTAATTATTTTCTCGTTTCTAAATCTTGCGAGGGCATTTCAGTCTCTTTCTGACTGTTCTCGGGCCTCGGTCAAAACTAAAAAGTTGTCCGGAATGTCGTTTTACATCAAATTGCTTTAGAGTCCGAATAATGAAAACGTGATTTAGCGGTTCGTTTTTGATAAATTCTGTGAGTTAAATTATTTCCTTTTTCGTTTTCGAATCAAATAATTTAAAAATAATTTTACGAACGACAAACATGTAATAATAAATATGATTTATTATTTAAATATGTTCCGAAAATTGACGGTTGTTATACATACATATAGGCATACATACACACTTGATTCACATGTATATGCACACTCGATCTACATGAAATTCATATTTGATTAAATTTTATTTGTGCATCTACACACACGATTCACATGAAATCATATATCTCATCAATTTCTCGTTATGTATTCACCTCTAATATTGTTTTTATTATGATTTGTAATCACAGGTACAACTTGCTGCAGAAGGTAGATTTTGCATAATAGCTTCATGTCGGTTTCAGTTTTCAATAGTTAAGGAATAGTCTAAGGTAAATCTTGAACTATAACATGTATATTATCTTTGAAAGATTCGAGAAAAAAAAGAATAGGTAATCAAACATTCGTGTTGATTCCATATGTTTTTTAACTGTTTATGCATTCAATTCGTGATGAGTTACCTAACTTCATGCATGCATGGATAAATGTTGAAGCAGTCCCAAGAATTAAAGCAAAACACACACCACGACTGCCATTTGCCGCCTCCAGGTATGTTCCAGTTACACATGTTTCTGTTTTTATGTTTGATTCAATGTATTAACTTTTGACCTTTTTTCAGCGACAGTTCTCTCTTTGCTGAATAAGGGAACTCGATTATACGATCTGCTTCAAAAAGCACATATTTCGCAAAAAGCTTAAAGAAATTGGAAATGAGTTTAGAGCTATAATTAAGGGTATAATCATTAAGAGTTACAACATTGATGCTTGCAATTAACCGTCGCCGGAACAAGATTGACACATGCTCTTTGTTTGGCACGTGAATACGATATATGCCCATGGTGTTCTTTTTTTTTCCTTTTTTGTAAATTAGTTATTTTTTGTATAAATGATGGTTAATGGTTATGATCAATGCTAAGTTTTGTAACCATCGACATTTAATTGTGTGTAATGCCTTTATAGTTTCAGTTATAAAAA
Organism: Tanacetum coccineum; assembly: GCA_026074375.1. Taxonomy (NCBI): domain Eukaryota; kingdom Viridiplantae; phylum Streptophyta; class Magnoliopsida; order Asterales; family Asteraceae; genus Tanacetum; species Tanacetum coccineum. Next base: position 126,576 of record BQNB010001341.1, on the reverse strand, counting down.
AATCAAAAGTCTCTTATGATCAATGTTATTTATTGTGAAGTTATAACTCTTATGATCAATGTTATTTATGATGAAGTTACAACTCTTATGATCAATGCTATTTATGATGGAGTTTCAACTCTTATGATGAATGTTATTTATGATGGAGTTACAATGCTATATACTTGGTTAAAATGACAAAGTGCCAAATTTTCGAGACCAGGATTGATCCTTATAGAACAAAACTCGTGCATCACACCAACCCCGACTACATTATAAAGAGTTTAGCACCCTTTCTTGAAAATGTAAGAATGTTGAATGTTGAATAATAAATTGGTCATCAATACCATTATAACATTGTAACAGCTCATTTAATTTATCATTGTAACAAATAATTATTAAAAAGTGTAACCACTAAAAAACATTACTATCGATAATGATTATTAAAAATGTGTAAACTGCCACACACACATGTTATTTTACAGCAAAAGATAATCTCTCAATATACCCTCATTTTCACTCATCAACTCTTACGGGTACTTTCCGCAGATATATTTTATATTTTTGTTAGAAAAACGTTTATTTTGAACGTTATACAAAATATTTACCATAATATCGCATATCGTTAATTATCTGCCGTTAGGAATTACCGTGTACTCGTCTAGTATCACAAAAAAGGAACAGACATTTTGTAATCGGAGATTTTGTGACCGCGTATGCCTTTAATATGAAATAGGGTCGCTCCTATTAGATGTGAGCATTCAATGGCAGTATGAATATTCTAAAACACAAAATGAATTGAAATGGTAGGTAAAGGGACAAAAATGGATCGTCTCTTAGATTTTGGTGGCCATGTACCGTAACTACAAATAAACCTTATTAGACACGAAAAGTTTGAACATATGTGGTAACCGATTAGAAATTTGATATTTCATGCAGGAAATATATTTGATGTTTCTGATATTATGATTATGGAATAACGAACATATATATGCATGTTATTAGGAAATAGTTATTAAGAAATTTGATATTTCATGTTATGTGAAGTTTTCTTACATGTGTTGGGGATTAATTTTAGGCAGGTCTGGCCCTGGCTATGGGCGGCGCGAGCGACGGCTCAGGGCATTATATAAACAAGGGGCATCAAATTTTTAGTGTTGTGTATTGTTTTGATGTGATGTAGATTGAGTTGTAATGATATAATGATGCTTAACAGAATGTGTAAGAGAAAGAATACATAAAACAGATAAGCAAGTAATGTGTTGAAAAAAAAAAATACTTAACTCGCCGGAGAAATGCAATGTTCTTGAGAAGAAATATAACACAGGCCAACTAAGATCATCTACAATGGTATCAAGTCTTAATGATTTGATACATTTAATGCAAAAAAAAATCAACATTTTTGTTTCACAATTAATGCATAACTCGTTCAATGGCAATAGCTTTTTGATTTTCCTACCTAAGAGTTGTTGGTTTAAAAGTCTTTCTCAAAAAGCCTTTCTCAAAGTTTTTTTTTTTTGAACGGCAAAGATGGAATATATATAAAAAAAAGAGACTAGCAAGACGCTAGAAACTTAAAGTACAATAGAGTCAACAAAAAGAATTACATAACATCAAAAAATGGTAAAATCCCGAGACTTTAACTGCGAGGGAATCAAAAGGGATGAAAAAACTTTTGACACGAAGGCCGACGGATCGGTTTTCACTTCGGCAAAAGAAAAACCCCCCATCCCGGAGGCCGAGCCACCGGTTTTCACTTCGGGATGGATTTTGATGAAACCCCAAACAAGTCCCGAGAGAAGGATGAAAAGAAGAACCATCCTCAAAACCGACGAAGATGCCAAACGAAAAAACCTTGGCGTACAGGTACGCCAACCCAGCGAACTTGAACGCCAGCTTCAGGAAAAAACCAAAAGCAGCTCTAACCATTGCCATTACGCGTGATCGAAAGGGGATACATAAGCCAGTCATTCCAAGATAACTTCATATGGTCCCTATTGTGAAGCCACGAAAATGAAGAGAAACGAACATTGTCGAATAGATCACTTTTCCTCAACGGTTGAGAGCTAAACGTGACGCTATTTCGGTATCTCCAAAGCCACCAAAGAACCGAAGTAGTAATAACATAGAACCTGTGTTTTTTCTCTTTAGAAGCATGCCAAGAGATGATCCAATCATTGAAAGAATCCCAAGAAGAAGCTTGAAAAAGAGAAATATCACATGATACCAAAAGCTTTTCTAAATAGTAAAAATTCTTTGTAAAACTCTTACATTGTGGATGCTCTAAGAAAAAAAAGGTTAAAATAAAATATACCATTCCGTAGTACCTTAGGTCACGTGGGTGACTGTTATTGGAAACCACTTTTTAACTTTTTTATTGATTTCTTTTTCCAACGTTATTCTATCATAAATATCATCCGAATTTTAGTTCTTTTATCCCATAAATTACATTTTGCAAAATTGAACTAACTAGTTTAAAGCTAATTAAAAGATAAACTAATATTCTATGGGATTTTTTATGAGGTTTTTACTGTTTTTGAATCTGTGAAGGGTTAGCTTTTTTTACTCAGATATACGCGGTTTTACCGCGTTACTTTCGAGATCGTTTACGACCCTTCTTTGATTATCCTTAAATATACACACCTAACAAATTTTGAACCATTGTCTTCTTGTTTAAAAGTCATTAGTCGCATAAATAAATCATACATAACGACATTATATTAAATTGTAGATAAATACAACACAATGTTAAATGTCAATAACTCGGTGTACAGGGGCAAGTCAAATCTTTAGAAAATACTGTGTTTCCGACATCTTATAGGGGCATTTTCAATCGTCTCACCTAGGGCAGCAGAAAACTCAGGACCGGCCATTAGCTATTGTTGGAATATGATAGTCGAATGACACGAATACATTACGAATATGTGAGCCTATTGGGGGCACACACGTTAATACACGGAGAATACGTTTTATACTTCACGGAATAAATTTAAGTTATTATCTATAGTATAATGAAACTTAAATGTGCATAGAAACCGAGGACTATAGACGACAATACTCAAACCTTTTGGACCTCATGCAAGCCGATCCAAATATGGTTGTGAAGAGGTATTGGAGTCGGTGTTGGAGTCTAGAAAAAAAAAAGGAAGAATCAGTTTTGTGATAAGCAAAGAATGGAGCTCTCCTACTGCATCCTATGGATTTTCTTGGTCGAGAGATTAAAAAGAGTGACATGAAACGACGGATACGTGATAGGGATATGATCGAGGTTAAAGAAAGAGACGGGAAAAGGAGACGCACGTGATAGAGACGTTGACGATCAAGAGATCAACTTTTTATCGTCTGACATTCAAATGTCCTCCCACAAAAGAAAAAAAAAGGAGATGTCTAAAGAGGCGAAAGTTGTTTAACCGTCGTGTACTACACATTGCCTTGGTAAATTTCGTATTTCTCGACTTCATCTTTGTTGCAATTTAACTTTATCTAGAACTTATTAGTCAGCTTATTTTTCTCTACAGTTTTGGTATAATTGGGCTATACCTTTGATGGACTATTTTTAAAGCCTTACTTTCACATTTTATGGGTTCATTTTAGTCTAGGTGGGCTTTCAATTCCAAATTCTCCAAAGAGCTTAATTTTTACCTTTTTAGCTTTTAGGTCTGATAATCAACTTCTTCAATAATTGTTTTCTAAGATGGTCCACGTCGATTATTTTACGTATCATCGATCATTCGAAAATTGCTATTATCACTCCGGTCTCTCGTGGTTCAGAGACGACTCTATCACACCTTTCGACCCACTTACGTTGATGTTTCTCGCTTGTTTTGTCAAATCTATCTCTATCTAACCCTACAATATAATCCTCGCCGTATATTAATTATCTTTTGTTTTTCCCACATTAAATTTGGTATTTCATAGCAAAACATATACGGAGTATTAAGACGGAAATTAGTAGATACGTAACTTTGACGATTTTAACAGTCGATATTCAACCTTAATAACATGTTAAATGTGCATTCTGATTGCATATATTACAATTGAGATTCTTTCAAGTTAGTTTAAACATGACTGTTTATGTTCTCTCACATACAAGACTGTCATGACCGATCATGTTTATATCCATCCAAACTCGAAAGAATCTCGATCCATATACCTTCTAATTGCAAACTAGTAAAGTTTTGGAAAAATGATGTAGAGTAGTGCATGAATTAATTAAACTTGAGTCTCATATGATGTGTATATATATAATAGAAGTGCATAAAATTTGATGGTTCTCGTGAAGCGATGATCCTGTGCAATCGCACCTCTTACACTCTTCTAAAGACGCCGGTTAGAAAGTGATATAAAGTAGACTAGTGTAGTGTGAGTTGTTAATTGCATGCATGTTGTGTGGGGTGTGGATGTGCACGTGCATAAGGTGACAGTGAATACTATGGTCCTATGAAGATGAAAATAATATGTTTTGTTTGTTTGACTAGTTGTATTATCAATTATGTATTGAGATGTTGCGTAAAGTACATGTACCCCTACACACCAAAACAAACAAAACCAAACCCTACCAACTCACTTACCCGTTCGTGTACTGTTTTTTTAAATCAGTGACAGCTATATTTGTACAATTGTACCAACCAATCCAAAGTGTCAGATGACTGGTTAAAGATCAAGCCTAATCAAACACTTCTAGTCAATTAGTTTTAGGGTTATGTTAGCTTATTAATATCCAGATGGGACGTGCAGAACACGAACATCACTCGTATCCACCGTATTACAGACAAACCAGTATTTCAAAACCCGAGTTAAAACGGTCGGTTGAACCGGTTGAACCGTGAACCGGTCGGGTGACGAGAAGCTGGTTTTAGCCAAAAAAAAACCCTATTGAACCGTGACCTGACCGAGTCAATTAAGAAACCGATTTCTAAAACATTTGGACAAACACCATCTTTTTCTTTTTATATTTTGAGTTACTGATTTTACAAACTAATGTAGGTTTATTTAAGTATAACAATATTTTGACTCAGATATTTGTGACTTAATCGAGATATGTTTCTAAGCAACTCTTGCTAGTTTAATACATGATCAATAAAAACATTTCATTTCTAATACATCTTAATAGGTATGTTGTTTATTTTTTTACATACACTAGTGATCTTGGATACTACTTATTTAATTAGCTTACTTATCTTACAGTACTAGTACAACTATTAAGTGTCAAAAACCAACCCCATATTTTCAGGTAAGACTTGACGGATGAAATATGGGCCTATCAAGTACCCTTGAACTTTAGCACCAACATGCATTAAAGTAACTTTACAATATAGTAATATTATTGAAACCAAACTTTGCTAAAAATGGTTTCGCATTTAATTTGTGATAGCCCAATGGGTTAATGGCAAAAACCACACCAACAACATACTCAATTTCGTTAAGAGGAATATAAGAGAGGTAGAATATATATACAGATCATATTCTTACTTACAGATTAACCCGATAGTAAAAAGACTGCTTCTACGAAGATCTTCGGCAAGTGAAAGTGTGCTAGTGAAAGAACTCAAAAGCGTGTGCATGTGTGAAAGTTAGGAAAGCGAGAATAAATAGACAAACGGACAAAAGACGAAAAACAAACATACAAGCATACAAATCAAATAGACAAAACACCATCAGAAGAACTATGAGAAAAAAAATGAGAATAAACATATAAACACATACGCCACAAGCTAAACGCAAGAATAAAGAAAAGATAAAGCGCAAAAGAGACACGACCATAAATATTATACACAGATAAACACAAAAGGGCACGGCTACCTAAAAAACCGCCAGCATAAACACGGGCTACAGGCAAATAAAAAACCTAGGCTAAAAGGAGCACGAAGATCTAACCAAGGAAACACAATGGGGATCTAAGTCTAGTGGCAAGGCAAAAGGAACAAGAGATGTCTTAACAATAAAATCCTAACGGAAACTAGCTACAGAACTCTATATTTAAAACGCAAGTGGGAATGCTACTATGGGCACTTATACAGCCTAAATGCAAAATCTACCCCATACCCTCAAACAACCTAGACCACACTACCCGCAAATGTTAATTCTCTCTCTCCACGCATTCCTAAGGTCATGTCCTCGGATAAGAGAAGGTCCTTCATGTCCTGCGTAAGTCTATCTTCCCATCTAAGTTTTGTTCTACCCTTTCTCCTCAAGCCGTCAACTACCAAAGCTTCGACTCTCCTTACTGGCGCTGATTGTAGTCTTCTCCTGGCATGTCTAAACCACCTCAACTTTCATTCCCTCATCTTAGAGATTATAGATTTGACTTCAAGTTCAACTCTAAAAACTCTGTTCGAAATCATGTCAAACATGGTTTTACCACAGGTCTACCTTAACATTCTCAATTCTGTCACATCCATATTGTTTGCTTGAAGTTTCGTGATCGGCTAGCACGCTGACGTGTACAATATAGCTCGTCGAATTGACACCCTATAAAACTTTCAATTTTGCTTAAAGGGAAGTTTCTTGTCTCATAAAATTCCCGATGCCGCCCTCTATCTCATCTAACCCGCTTTAACACTCGTTTATCCTCCTTGATTTGTGTATCACTGAACCCAACTATCTAAAAGACTCATTTGGTTGAAGAATTTAGTCACCGATAAGAATATTCATTTATTTGTTGTGGCCCATCTCGATCCTAACAAAATCACATATGAGGTGTTATGTCTTCTCTCTACTTACCCGAAGGTCATTGTCTTCTGGTGCCTCCCTCAAGTTCTGTTTTTTAACCCTTTTGTCGATTCTGCCACCAACACTCATCCTAAATTTCATCTTACTATTTAGAGCACCAGGTACCTATAGTTCCATGAGTTCGGTGCTATACGTAAAAGTGCAGCCACCTCAGCACTTTTTCCAATAACTCCAAAATCTATAACTCAACACAAAACACCCTCCATTCGTCACCCGTGTTAACCCCATGTACCACACATAACCCAATGAATCACAAATACAACACACACAAAAAAGAAATGGAAATGCCTATGGCTTGGCTGGTGGGTATGGCACCAACTTTGATGTCCTTACCGCGTCATAGGTTTTTCGTCGTGGGATGGCAGGAGGCTTACCAGCCATGCGTACCAAGCTCTCATAAGATGTAATTAGCATAACTTAATTTAGGTTGTCTCGTTTATGACAGGAAATGTTATTATGAAAACTTGTCATTGGACGAATAGGCAAATTAACTCGGATGCATAACTAAGGGTGTAACACGAATTTGAGCTAGAAAGAAAGCATCGAATATTAATATCTAATAATTTTTAGTAATAATTTTCATTAAGTTAACAAGCAATGTTGATGAATAATGTATTCCGAGATCTATATAAAGAGATGAGGGTTTTTTCTCCGGCCAGGTTACTCGGGAAAGTCGAGTTTTTGACTTAGATATAGACGGTTTAACCGAGATACCTCGTTAGTATTAGAACAACTATAACTCCCAAAAAATAACCTAACCCTAAAACCAAAAACAACCGCCTCCTTCTCTGGCTGTCGGCTTCGTCCGGAGGTGCCCTCCATCATTTCTTTTCAATACACAACTTCTTTCTCTTATATCTTATCTAATAATCTTTTCTCATTAATCATGCTTCATAATAGACAAGCAAGTGATTAATCAGATATACCATCTCCCCCGGTAAGTTAAAAAAGCTTTAGATCGTGTTGGTTGTGACATATAGGTCGTGGTATTTAAATTTTATTATTGTGAGGTGGTTGAAATGGTTCATTTCGAGGAGATGATGAGTATGGTTCAGGTTGTATTTTGAAGGTGAGATGGCGAGGATATAAGATCAGGTGATGTAGATTTTGAATGTGGCGAGGTCATTAGAGGGTTTGTGTTTTAGGTATGGTGAGGTCGTGACTCGTGAGATGGTTTATGTCGTGGGTATGGTGAGGTGCGAGATAATTTTGAGTGTTGGTATGGTGAGGTCGATGGGTCGTGGATATTGTGAGGTCATGTGATGGTTTGGGTCGTGGGTAACTGGGTATGCTGTGTTCGCGAGATGGTTTCGGGTTATGGATATGGTGTGTTTGTGAGATGGTTAAGGGAAGGTTGCGAGTTACTTTTGATTGTCGGTATGGTGAGGTCGCGAGATTTTAGGTTGTGGATATTATGAGGTCATGTGGTGGTTTTGGTCGCGGATATGGTGTGGTCGTGGAAGGGTCATTGATATAGTAAAGTCTTGAGAAGTGTAGGTAGTAGGTACAGTGTAGTCGAAAAATGGTTCGGTCGAAGTATATGGGGAGGTTGTGAGGTGAGGTGGTCAGGTCGTGCGTTTCAGTATTTGGTTTTCATTAGGGGGTATTTTTACATATTGGGGTGTTCTCTTCGATCTATCATGTTTGCTCTTCGTAGTGACACTACTTGGTCAGATTATGTATTGAACTGTTTGCTTTTAGGTTCTTACGGGTTATGTTTCATGTGCAAGGTCGTGTGTCGTGGTCAGTTTCAACCCGTGTCATACTTTCTAACGGGTGTTTTCCCTTAGTGTCATTGTGTTTGGTAGGTTTGATGTGTCGGAGTTGTATCTCGGTATGTTAGATATCCTCTTTTTGATACCCTTATTTGATTCGAGTGTAGGTGTTGGTCATCGAGTCGGTTGATTGATGTAACTTATTTATTTTGTTATGTTTGTGTCTTTGTAAGTTTAGCATCTTGTTAGTTTATCTCTACTCCTTATAAAACATTTAGGACATCTAAAATTAGAAGTCTTAAAAATTTTAAGTAACCAAAACATTTCTTATAATGGAAAGCACCATTTCAAAGACTTATAACATCCCATTAATATTAATATTAATACACCCTTTCAAAAATTTGTAACAACCTTTAAAATCAATACATCACACACATAAATAAAAGTTATTACATTGAGATGTAACATCCCAATATTCATAACAGCCCATTTAATGCCCATTTTTATTTTAATTATTTTAATAACATTTACGAAGGAAAATGTAACTGTTGTTCCACTATTTCTAAGCTACATTTTTTTTCACTATATAAACAACTTTAACCAGAGTCATTTTTTAACTCTCTCTCCCTCACTTAACAAGCTCTTTTATTCTTTCTTGCATTTTCTCTTCTCCTCTGCTCACACTCCGGCAAGCAGTAGCAGCTCCTCAAGATCCGGCGACCTCCTTCGACCACAAGGTCCCTTTTTTTAGTTCATGGTGATTTTTGTTTAATTTTTAGCAGTTTATAATCTCATTTATTTATGATGTGGTTATGGTATGTTAGAATGAAGATATAGAGAAAAAAGCTGGATGTCTGGATGATTAAAATGAAAGAAGATGTGAATATGACGATTTGTTGATCTTCACATATATTTTATGCAAGAGACATCAAAATCTTTTACTCTATTATTTTTTAATATATCTTGTTTGATTTTTTAAATTTTATAGACCTAAGAAGATGAACAAAACAGTGGATGAAAATTAAAGGATGATGATTGATTGACTTCTACAAAACTTTTTGGTAAGTTATTTGCTAATCTTTTGTTAACATGTTTGTTATAACTCACTGATATTTTGTATGGGATGAGTAAAGGATGATGGTTATGTTGATCGGAGCAAGGAAAAGAAGATATGGATGTCTCCAAGGCATTATGGTCATAACATAAACAAATATTATATAGATGTCTTTTCTTCCAAAGTATACTGTGATAAGTTTTGTTCTTTGAATAAAGAAGAATTTATTTGAAATCTATACTAAATTATAAAACATTTAGCACCAAATAACCACATCAGTTAAATTCGCATATTCAGATGATGGTTGTGTCAGATATTTCGATTTGTGGTGGTGGTGGTGTTGATGGTCGTGAGTTTAAATAAGAGTGGATATGAAATTATTTACATTGTTATTGCCTATTTTAATTTTAATTATTATTTATTTGTAACAACCCACAATATTAATGGAGCTCATTTAAACCATATGAATTGTAACAACTTATTTAAACTATAAATTGTAACATACTTTTAATATTAATTTAGTTTTTTTTAACTATAACAACCGATTTAAAATCACCTCCCTCCTTCTAAATCTCTACCACTTTATAAAACATTTAGCCTATTTCAAGATATAAATTGGTTTCTAAGATTTTTTTGGCAAATACCACTTTATATTATAAAGAGACGTAATCACATTGATTGTGCCACAACGTGTACTACAATTTTACGAGGACCGAAGTCTCGCGGGTCGTGTGTTTTCATTGAGACTTTTCCAAATAGATGTAAGTGACCCGTAAGATTATCCAAAGGTTTGAAAACTATAGTTTTGTTCGAGCCAATCATGTTCTTTTTGTAATGACGTCTATTTGAACTTATGTTTGAAAGATGTTACTTATGTTCCTTTCTTTCGTTTGAATTTTATGTTTATTTGGGTATAAAATTGTGTAGATTGTCTGTATTACTTAAAGTTATTTTAATTAAAATTTGTCATTCTTTCGTAATTTTATTGTTAGAAAAAAACGTATAAATGAATAACAATGAATAACATTTTCTTGTCATAAAATTTAGTTACCGGGTACCCGCCGCCGCATTGCGTGGGTACCCGACTAGTTTTAACTTATGTTTGAAAGATGTTACTTATGTTTCTTTCTTTCTTTTAAACTCCTCAAAAATGTTCTTTTCTGTTTTCGTGTAGAACACATAACTCTTGAATGAAAATACATCTCCTCCTTATCGTCAATATCTAATAACTCTCCCCACTTAGTCGCAATTCGTTTGAAGGTGTTATCCGTCCACAACTTAAACGGGATACCTTCAACCTTCACCCAAGCAATTCTTCCTTCATTAGTAAATTCCATCGTGGCTTGTTTCAGTTGAGAAAACCATGACCCAATACTCACATTGTCTTGGAATAGCTTCATAGAATCCTCTGAACCAAATTCCAATAAGACACATAGCTCTCCCATGTACTAGATTTTTATATCAACAAATCCTTCATTACTCACTGCCTTCCTGAGATTAGCTAATAAAACGAATTGTTTCACCCTTCCAAGCATGGATTTAGACAGGTCCTTTGACAACAGACATTTATCGTTCAATACCAACGCAGGAGGCACTTCACTCTCCCTAATTCCGGATTTATTTTGACCTTTCACCGCATGTACGTACGAATTACCCCTCCATTAAAACCACTGTGTTCCTTAAAAACATATGAATTGCTGCTCTTACCTCCACCATCTTTTTTTGGTATAACATTTTTTTCTTTCAAAGGAGGTCTATGAAACCTAGCAATATTAAAACGATCAATCCATACCTTACATAGGTTATTCACCAATATCTCTTCATTGAAGACGTTAATGAAGCGAACAAATCCAAACCTCCCTTTTTTCGACCTTTTGGTAGGAATAAAGGTATCCACAACATGGCCGTACTGTTTGCATGATTGAAACAATTCCTTCGCTGAACACGAATCTGAGAAATTCGTGATAAATACTGACGTAGAAATCTTAGCCACATCATCCTCATTTGTTCTCAAACTGCCCATAATAAGAAACAACAACGATCTCCTTGAAAATAAAGTTTATTGATAAAAAAACCACACGCACCCTTGGTGGTTTTTCTGTGGTGCGGTGGTGGATCGGTGGGTGGATCGGTGCGGTGGTGGATCGGTGTGGATCGGTTATTTGATTCGAGTGTAGGTGTTGGTCATCGAGTCAGTTGATTGATGTAACTTATTTATTTTGTTATGTTTGTGTCGTTGTAAGTTTAGCATCTTGTTAGTTTATCTATATAATATATATTACCTTTAAAAAAAGTATAATAACCGTAGAAAATAATAAATTTCGACACGTGTAGCTAGGAAACATAAAAAAATACAAGAGCATAATATTTTGCTTTTCCATGGATATAAATGTTGAAATTTGAAAATTACTCATCACATAAAAAAACATTCCCTTTTATAATCCAAATAATGACCGCGTGTGCCTTTAATATGAAATAGGGTCGATGATAATCATAATATACTCCAAACAGTAATTCTTTATATTCTTTTTGCTAAAACAGAGTTATATCCCGTTCAAAAAAAACAGAGTTATATCATATCATGAGGAGATTTTCTAACAGTAAATTGTCTTCAAAGTTTTAGAATACATCATAGCACAAATTTTGTTATATAAACAAGGGTGAGTTCGGTTCGAATGTTCATGGATCGGGTGGATCTATATGCTCTGGGGTACTGAGATGAGGTGTAGCGCAATCTGGTCAACGCGTCTTTTTTAAGTACGAAGGCCATAGAATCGTGTCACCTTGATGTGAGGCTTTTCGTCAGCAAATATGAACATCCATATTTGACGAATTACGCTCTTATATCAAATCTGAAAGAAAAAAAACCAATTTATATTCGTCGTAAACAATGAGTTTTCTAACTTGTGCCTCAGGGGCATAAGTTAAAGAGGACCACACAGCTTGTATGTCATCTTCCCTTTCAGACCTCACAACCACTTACTGGTCATTCAGATGATGACACGCAGTGAGTGTGATTTTCCTTAACATTTCACAAGTTAGAAACATGCATATTATAATACAAATGACTCAATTATTTTAAAGAATTTTTTCTATAAACATTGGAGTAACACGAGGCCATGAGGGGCCCGTACAAGAAATTAAAATGTTCAAAGGTTAAAAAAATAGACTATTTAAAGGGGAATTTCTCTAATTGCCCTAAAAGTACACATGTGTTGATAGTGTTTGTCTCCAAAAAAAATTTGTACTCAAAACATCATGGGCGACCACAATTTTTTGAGAGACTTAAAATTTTTTTAGAAGACTTAAAAATTTTTTGGGAGACTTTCATACAAATTTTGACAAGTGTTCCAAGTAGGCCCAGGTCTCCCAGGACACATGTCACTTTTTGCATGAAGGTCTTCTCAGTTTTTTTAGTCTCCCAGGGCATTTTCGGAAACAGAAAATACTTGAGGCAAAAAGTGATTAATGGGTGTACTATTGAGGCAAATAAAGAAATTCCCCTATTTAAATTCTATGTAACAAGCAAAGTATGATAATGACATAATGTTAAGAGTCATCAATTTAGTTAAAAAAGTTGGTGTATTCATTTAAGTTATTTTTTCAATATTAGTTTAAGAAACTTTGTTTGGTGGGAAAAAGGTTTTGATTATAGTGAAAAAGAAACACAAAAATGGATTCCTAAGAATAAAAATGGCAACATGATCATTTTGATTACATAATGACCTTGACTTATGAAAGAGAATTATGAAAAAGGAAAAAGAAGTTTCTCTTTACTGATTACTGAAACATCCTCATTTTTTTACCTTTGTTATTATGACCTATATAACTCATTACTAACCATCATAAACTACGCCCAAAAACCATAATTGCTCATATATCACCATCATAGCTAAGATAAATACTTCATTTGCTACACAAATGTATTGATATCATTATAAAAATACAAAATATGATTATAAGATTCTAAGCTATTTATGCAAAACCTTATATGATTACATGGTTTATCCATTTATCATAACTTAATTTTATGGATTATCATTTCACATCAATGAATAAAGATTTTTGTTATCATGAGTTAAGTTTTGAAAATTTACTCAACTCAATTGTCTAATAACAATAGTGAGTGTAATTCCGTAATAATCAATAGTACCATAAAACTTTATTTAAGTGCCTTTTGGATTGGACTTAATTGTTTAATTCTTTTAATATATAAAACAAATAATAATTGTTTGTTACAACTTACAAGATATATAACTTAAAAGAGAATTCAAAGAAACAAAGCCATTAGTAACTTAACATTCAAAGGTGTCATATTTACATTTCAACAACATGAGTAAAAAACAAAACCACAAATATAGCAAAACAATAAAACTAGAGCAATTTCTAAGAAAAAGTATGATTATTGAATTAATAAACCACCCAAGTAAAAAAAAAATAAACAAAAAGTAATTACAAATATATCATTTACAAAATCAAGAACTCCATGTTTCAAACCTCGACAGGTGTGTATATTTATCGAGATTAGCCCGTGAGGCCGCGTATATCTGAGTCAAAAAAGCTCACCCTCCAGATTTAAAATCACATCACCTCATGATAAATTCTAAAAGAAGAAAACACTAAGCATGCAAACGATGATCATGGAAGTTGTCTACTCCAGTTCTGAAGACCAATGTCATTGTGTTTCTTAGAAGGACCAGAAGATGGAAGTGGTGTTTTTCTTTTAGGCATGTACCCAAAAAAGTTGCCATGTGTGTTTGAATTATTTCTTACTCTAAACACATGATTATGATGATGATCATCATTGTTGTTGTTGTTGGTTGATCTTATGGTTCTTGAACACTTGATTTGAGTAACAAACAAGAAGAAGAAGAAGAAGATGGTGAAGATGATCAAGTGTGATGATCTCCATGGAAGTAGATTCATTAAAGCTCTTCTATATTGACTCATATGAAAAAGATGAAGAGAGAGTAGTTGATATGATGTTGTGTTTATGGAGGAGAAATGAGAGATTGTGTTTTGGTCTTGCTTTTAGTAGTTATGCTTTTATATTTTCAAATTAATAATAGTATGTGATATTTTGGGTCTCTGTATTAATCTGGTGAGACGGTGTACATCTGAGTAAAATATACTCGCCCTTCTCATATAACTTAAATAAGGAAAACCACATTTATTTTACCCATTTCTAATATTTAATATTTTGGTAACGTGTTTAGTTTTCAGATGAGAGTTTAAGAGGTCGTTTAGTTGGTAAAAAAAATTCATGTTTTTCCATTTCTAAATATTTAGAGAAAGAAATGGTTTTTGTTCTCTAAAGAAGAGTTGAGAATTTTGAAAACCCGTTTAAATGAAATTATATTTTTATTATTTTTTAAAAATGAACAGATGTTCAGATGAAACTATTTTCAATCATGTTTCTTTTTATATTCTACTTTTTCATATTAGATCTTTGTACGTTTTCATATGTTTTATACCGTTTTTTACGGTTTTATAAAATGTGCACAAACACACAAAACGTATGAAAACGGGTGAAAATATACAAAACGAAAGATAATGTAAAAAACGTACGAAAACGTAACAAAACTGACGAAAACAAAAAAAACGTACGAAAGCGTTCAAAAATGTACAAAGCGTTAAAAACGTACAAAAACAGACGAAAACGCAAAGAAAACGTACGAAAGCGTTAAAAACGTACAAAAACTGTCAAAAGCAGATGAAAACGTATAAAAACAGATAAAAGCGGATGAAAACGGATGAAAATGTATAAAAACGGATGAAACCGATAACGGCGGATGAAAACGTATAAAAAAGGATGAAAACGGATAAAAACGTATGAAAATGTATAAACCAAAAATTTTTATAAATATTTACAAAGGGCGGCTAGAATGGACGGTTGAGGGTGACACGAGATATTAGAGTTTGAATGTGTATATTTGATGTTTTATAGAACTATTTTTTTTATTTAAAAAAATCAAAAAGAAAAAAGTAAGAATGATATAATGGACTTTTCAATTTTTATGTTAAAATCTTGAAAAATACGACTAAACGGATTTTCAATATTTTTCTTTTCACTTGAAAATTTTCATGGAAAAAAGGGATATTTTTCACTAACTAAACGGCTCAGTTCTTTCCCGTATAACATAAATAAGGAAAACCACTGTTTTACCCGTTTGTAGTATTTTGATATTTTGGTCATGTATAATTTACTTACTAGTTAATGCTCTAAAATAAAATAGTCTACCTAACTAAAAGGAATTATGTAATGATTTTTCATTTATAACTAGAAATTTGTTGACTGCCATCAATAAATCATAGCTACATTTTATTGATAGATCATAAAAAAAACACAAATTTTTGTCAAACTAGATTTAGATATAAGGTATGCTAGTGAAAAAGATTATTAGGAATTATAAATCAACCACACAGTGCATTTTTTTAAAAGACAATTTTGTTTGAGAATTATGTATTTTTAAACACTTTTTTTCACGAGTAAACTTTAACATACACATTGATGTTGTTTTAGGATTTTGATGGAGACAAAATGAGTTCTCAACTATTAGAGCAAGGTTTTGGATGTGATGACTCGGTATCGGTGTGAGCAGGGACGGAACCAGGACCAAATATAACCGGGTGCACAAATTTTTTTAAACCATAACTCTAGCAACACTTTTTGATGGACCGGGTGCATTTAAGATACATTTAGGAAAAATCGATGTTTTTTACAAAAATTAACACTAAATCGAAAAAATTCATAGGGTTCCTGGCACCCGCGGGAACCCCCTGGTTCCGTCCCTGGGTGTGAGGGTCGTCGTGGATGGCATCGACGTACATGTAGTAATTGACATCCCTTTGCCGATCTCGATCTCCCTTTTCTTTTCCAATCTTTGAGTTAGTAGAGCATAAGAAACAAAGCTAACATTTTTGATACTACATCCGTCCCAAAATTATTGTTTACTATTTAATTTCGGGTTGTCTTAAAATAATTGTTCACTTCTAAAAATAGATAGGGAATTTTTTTTAAGTTTAACCATATTACTCACTTGAGGTTATAACATTAAAAAAGTTTTGAATTAATTAGTTAAGGGTAAACTGTCATTCTGTAAAAAGTAAAAAAAAAAATTGTAATGATGTTTTTCTTAAATTGTGTGTTTTTATCTTTAAATAATAATTTTAGGACGGAGAAAGTATATCATAAGAGATATAGGTATGGCGGGGAGTTTTATCACTTCATCTTGGCCTCACAGTCTGCCACATCAGCATCTCACTCTCACTTAAAAATACTCCTTCACTCATAACACACCCTATCTCCTCATTTTGGCCCCACCACCCACAATTTCATTTTATTTTTTATTTTTTTTCACACAAATATAGTTCATTTCATTAAAATTAAAAATACAAACATATGAAATTAAAAAATACAATACGAAATTTAAAAATACAATACGGAATTAAAAAATACAATACGAAATTTAAAAATACAATACGGAAACGTTTTAATCTGATTCGTACTCTGAATCAGATTTCACCCCAAATTCCAACCTGAATAACTCATCATGAGCTTGTTCTTTCTTCATTTCTTCCTCCCATTCTTTTTCAGCTCTTGCTCGTTCTTTTTCAGCCCATGCTTCTTCTTTTAACGTTTCTCTTAATGTCTCTTCATCTAGAGCTAGTTGGTGTTGCTCTTTCTCAGTGAGATATCCTTCAGTAAGATATTCATCACCTATGTCATGTTCTTCAGCTAACTCCTTAACGGTTGGATAAGAAGAAATGGGAGGCATTGTTGGTTTCTCGGGTGTTGGGGGATTGCATTGGTTAGTTTTGTTATCCATAGCTATTGGAATTTAAAATTTGAATACAGATTATAAGAGTTGGATAAGAAGTTGTGTGAGATAAGGAATGATGGTAAGAGGTATTTATAAGAGAAAAGTAGTTGTTGGAATAGTAGCCGTTGGGTTTCAAATTTGAAAATATAAATACTGAAGGATATCTAACAATACTAAATTTAAATTAACAATATTGAATTAAAAATTACAATACGGAATTTGAAAATGCAACAATAATAAAAAGTATTACATAATAATGTTAAGGTAATCCAATAACTACTGCCACTTTCAGAAACCGTATCCTTACGGAAAACCTTAACCACGTTTTTCTTTATAATGTTAAGGTAATGCATTGATGGTTTAGGAGAAAAAACTAAAACATTAGCAAGTATCAAAGCAGCTCCTACAGTAATATACTTTCCATAACCACCCTCACCAATGACTTTGTAATGTATTGTTCCATGTATTGTACATGGGAGATCTTTTATTGTCACTGTGAGATCGCCAAGCGCATTAGGAGAACAAGACTTGACTATTGCAACAACTTGGTCAAGTTTTTCATTCTTCAGATAATTCTTGATGTCTCCTAAACACCCACTCATAGTGCCACCATTAGCATTCACATAGTCAGTGGCGCTAACCCATGATCCACTCTAAAAATCCTTATCCTCACCGACATCCTCAACAATTTTCTTCATATATTCTTATGTAGACATTACAGCCTCATCCAAACCAAGTAGAATATCCCTTTGTTTAAGCAGTTTGGCTGCTTGAACAATACCCGCAAGACCGGGTATTATCCTAACTGGATTTTGGGTTGAGGGGGTGTTGAAATAGGTATGCTGCTAGAGGGGCGTAGAACGGGTGTTAAATTGAGATCAGAATCATCTATATCAAGACTGAGTTCCCAATGATCATTTTCGTTATTGAGATTGGAATCCATTTGAGAGAGTTGGATAAGAAGTTGAGTGAGAATATGATTAATGGTAAAGGGGTATTTATAAGGAAAAGTAGCCGTTGCAATTTAAAATTTGAAAATATAAATACTGAATTTAAAATAACAATACTTAATTCTAACATTACATTAAATTAAAATAGTTTCTAAATTATTAATCTGACTCGTATTCTTAATGATATTTCACCACCTCAAATTCCAAAAAAATTCATCATCATCAGCTTGTTTTTGCCTAATTTTCTCCTCTCGTTCTTTTTCGTCCATATCTTATTCTTTTAATGTTTCTTTTAAGGCTTCTTTATCTAGATGTAGTTGATGTAGCTCTTTCTCAGTAAGATATAAATCACATATCTCATGGGTATGTGATGACGAACCACCTATATGGGTTTGTGAGTGGTAGTTGTATTTTTTCAGTAGCCAAACTAACTTAGCATTCATTTGTTTTTTTTCTTTGTTTGCCGTCTTTTCATACATAGAAAGATTCAGCTCGTAATCTTTATCAGAATCTTCTTTTAAGAAAGTGTCGATCAAAGCACGGCTCTCTTGTGGAATGTACATTTCTCGTATGCTTTTCTAAGATCGTCTTTAGTTGTGCATGCATTTTCAAATTGAAAGGCTAAATCCAGAATCGCTTTAGGACGAACCATATCTTCGTCAATTAGTTTTTGAACCAATGCTTGGATTTCATCGTCGGTATGTGGAATCGAACAAGCTATTTAATAAAATTTAACAAGTTATATTTTAGATTTTTTGTTTGGGATTTAGTGTGAAAATTTTAGGTAAAAAAGAGTGGTATTTATAGTGTAAAAGTAAGTATAATTTAAAATTAAAAAAAAATAATTTATTTTATATTTAAAAATTGAGCAACGGATACAAATTTTAAAAAAAGTTAGCGTTTAAATTTTTTGTCCTTATTCAACTCGCAAAAATGCGGCGAGCGCCGTTAATATGGTGGCGAGGTGTCACGTCAGAAACGGCGAACCCCCACCGCCACCGCCGCCATACCGATCTCTCTAAGAACACGAGTCATAATTGTTTGAGTTGAAGAATGAGTTTATTTTTTTAAGTATTGGTCAACTATATCCCTTCATGTTATTATTTAAAAGAATATTTAAGTATTTTAGTTATTATATTATCAAAAAGTATATTTATTTATAGAGAGAGAGAGAGTACATTTGTGTTGTGTGAGAAAATAAAGTGACTTGATGAAGGGGGAAAGGTTTTGCAGGAAACATGGGCATTTGATATGCTATGATTTTAAATCTCACCATTCAAAATTTTTTATTCTTTACTTTTTGTTTATTTTATTTTATACTCCTTTACATCTATCACTTTAAATCTCATATTCATAAATAGGAATGACAATGGGTTAAACATGGATGTGGTGAGGTGTATCCATATCCATATCTACATCCATTTAATTATAAATCCCACATCCATATTCATATCCGATAAATACAACAACAACAACGATACTCAATTTCGTCTAAACAAAGTATGGGAAGGTGAAATGTAAACAAATCATACCTCTACCTTTGAGAAAACACACAGATAAAAAGACTACTTCCGGATAGACCTCTGGTTATCAAGATCTGATAAGATATCAAACAAAACGTATTGTGTCGATTCTCAGTTAAAACTCAAACACGGCTTGTTGCAATTACATATGTCAAGTTAAATTGTGTGTATATATAACTTTTGGGTGATAAATGGGTATATAGATGGGAAATTTTCATCCACATTCGATCCGTTTATATTTGTTCATATCTATATCCATATCCATATCTATTAATGACCAATCTCGTTCGGTCATATTCAATGTCAATGGATCGGATCGAGTGGATCACACACCGATATACTGATTGTAACGTAGAAGAAATATAACACACGTCGTGATCAGTTGACAAGAACATATATGTACGTTGTAACTTCACAATCAAATGAAGAGTCTAATTATTTACAAGTTGAATGTTGTACTCGAATTTGGCTTACTATATGATTACGTACATGCACTTAGAGGTATTTGGTAAACAAACTTTTCAGACCGTCTTTTTAAAAAGCTAGTAAGCTCTTTTCAGCTTCTTATAAGCTATTAAGTTATCAAAAGGGGTTTTGATATTTTCTAAGAGAAATAAGCTAATGAGCTTGCGAGCTTATTCTGTTGTAACATACAAATTTTGATTATGATTATAAGTACTAATTGCCAATATGATCACTTGATACAACCTATACCAATGATTCTTACTTAGAGAATTGAAATTCAAGTTTAAAAGCGTTGGGTGACCTTTTAACCATGATTTTCGATTTTTGGTCGACTAATTTATAGGGTTTGAATTTATTGTCACATATACTCAAATTG
The DNA here is from genome assembly GCA_026074375.1 of Tanacetum coccineum. Classification (NCBI taxonomy): domain Eukaryota; kingdom Viridiplantae; phylum Streptophyta; class Magnoliopsida; order Asterales; family Asteraceae; genus Tanacetum; species Tanacetum coccineum. The sequence goes on along the minus strand of BQNB010001341.1, from coordinate 105,959 downwards.
AATAAAGCCTTTCTTTTCAGGAGATTGATGTAACCACTTGAAGGTTATTTTCATGCATGCTTCAGTGGTATCATTCCTTTCCGCAAACGCTCAGTTGACCGGTCATAGAGGGTCAATTGAAGATTGACCAGGGTTCAAACCCAACTCTTTGTTAATTAGGTCGTTGAGACATAAGCAGATTGCTTGGGTTCGGGTCCTTGGGGAAGGACAGGGACGAAAATACATGAGAGACGGGCGTGTCACGGGCCACACCCGATTTTACGTCACGAAGTGTAATTTTTTTTAATAAAATATGGCTTTTTTAGGCACGTGCAACCTCCAGTTGTATCAAATAAATTTTGTATGAAGCAACTATAGTACTCATAATCATCAAAAAACTTGTGTTAACACCCTTTTTGAAAATACTGGGTCTGTCTCTAGAGAAAGATCCGATTGACATCGAAATATGCATAAGATCAGGATGTTCCTATCGATTTACACCTTTCGAAAGAATATTAAATATACACGTTGATTCAACTTGTAGAAGGCCAAATATTAAATCCAATTAATGAGAAAGACGGGGAAATAATGTTGTGTGTTGTCAATTACTTGGAAGGTCACATTCTTGGGTTATATATAATAGTACCACCCCATATTTGTTTGAATTGATTTAAGAAAAAATTACATGTTTCGTCCCTGTGGTTTACTCAGAAATCATGTTTCGTCCCTATTCGATTTTAATTACACTGATGGTCCTTATTTTATCAAACATGTTTCACTGATAGTCCCTATTCTGGAAAATAGGGACTATCCGTGTTACAAATTTCAAACAAATTTTTAACACAATTGTTCCCTATTTTAAAAAATAGGGACCATCATTGCAATTAGTTTGAAAAATAGGGACCATCAGTGTAATTAAAATTGAATAGGGACGAAACATGATTTCTGGGTAAACCACAGGGACGAAACATGTAATTTTTTCTTGATTTAATAATGTGAAATGAGCATGTTTGATAAAGATGATGTGAACTAGTCGAATCAAATACTACTAAATAAATAAATAGTCACTGCTATTCATTGACTAACATAACATAAAAGGTAGTAGTATAAGTTTTTGTGGGTGATGTTTGTTGATTAAAAGCATGCATGAACAGCTATAGTATACATGAAATTTTTCTGTGTATACAAATAAGGATAAAAATGTACAGTAAATGAAATGAAGGTACCTATTAAGTGGAGTAGAAATAATAATGGGCCCCCATTAAGCAAAGTGAAAGGTTTTATGGTATTGACTCTTTGTAGGGCTGCTCTTCTCATCTATTGGCCCCTACCAAGAAGTACTAACCTTCAATTTCATCACTACTTTTTTTCCCACTTTTTATCTCATTTTTAAATCAAAAAGATAAATATAACTTTCAAAAGAGTAAATTGCATTTTTGATTCTTGTAGATTAGCCAAATTGGAGGTTTGTTCACGTTCCTTGTGAAAGTGTAGAAGTGGTCTTCATTTTAGAGTTTGACCTGCATGTTTGGTCTCTGATCAAAGTTAAATTACTAGGGCTTTGTTTGTTTTTTTTTCAAATAATCTTTTCTAACCTCTTTTCATCATTTATGCTTGCAGTCTCTCAGACGTTTTTTGTTTGTTTTTTTGCAGAAATAAGTGGTAAAAATCACTTCTAACATTTTCAAAAATTCAGACAAAATATTTCATTTCTTACCTCTTCAGACAAAATATTTCTACAAGTTACATTTTGATCAAAGTGTCAACGGTAGATGATTACAGAAATTTATAAGGAATTGACGCAATGATACACTGTTGTTACAGTGGGCGAGTTATAGTCTAAATATATGGACATAAGAATTTGTGACGATTTTTGATAGGGGTGAGCAGAAAACCGAAAAACCGAAATCGAATCGAAGAGAACTAATATTCGAACAAAATTTGCTAAAACCGAACCGAACTACTAATTTGGTTCTCGTGTTTGAAGTGGCTTTGACAATCTTAACCGAAAACCGAATTCATATATATATATATATATATATATATATATATATATTGGGATCCAGTGAGAAGTAAATTAAAATAAGAAGTGGTGAGAAGTGACTAAAATCACATATTTGAGATGCAACGACTTGCATTAGATGCATTTCTATTCATTTAGATGCACCATTTTGAGTTTCGAACGTTAACTTGATGTTTAGATGGTGCAAATTGATTTTGATGATTTCGGCACATGCAGAGGAACAAAAAAATAAAATGCGTCTAATTTAAGTCGGTGCATCTCGGATATGCGGTTATAGTTACTTCTTATCCTTCTTATTTTAAGAAAACTTATCATTTGATCCTAACTATATATATATATAGTTAGGATCAAATGATAAGTTTTCTTATCATTCTTATTTCACTTGTATGCAACATATGTATTTTATTTCACTGAGCATTTTTTTAACAATCACGGAATTTGAATGAATATTTGTCGTTAGATCGTCATATATTTTTTTTACTTATTTTGTTAACAAAATATGTGGTACTCGTATTTATATAGTATGACATGTACCTGGAATCATATATTAAATGTATTTACTTATTAAAGTTCATAAACGTTAACGGGGCTTGAAAGATAAAAACGACATCACTTGGACTTTTAGGCGAGCGAATGACTTTTAGTATGTATATAGATATAAATATGAATGCGAAATATATAAGTTATTTATAGAGTGAACGACTTTTAAGTTATTTATAGAGTGAACGACTTTTAGTATGTAGGTTATTTATATAATTTAAACTTTCATAAAATTGTATGTTTCTGACCCCTGTCATTTATTTTAAAGTTATGTCAGAAGCATTGCAATATTGGTCTCGTTTTGTTCGCAATTCGAAAATCTTTTCGCGGGTTTTTTTGATCTTAAATGAATCGGTGGTATGTGTTGTATATTTGATAAATAAAGTTTATTATATAAAAAAGTCATAAATCGTTAAAAGTTGAGGGTACGTTTTGTAAATTTGTTTTTTATTCTATTTATATTAAACTTCAACATTTTTTATAAAATCGTGCGTATGTCGGAAGCATTGCAATATTGGGCTCATTTTATTCGCAATTGGAAGATATTCCCGTCGGTATTTTTTGATCTGAATTAATCTGTAGATATGTGTTATATATTTGATAAATAAAGTTTATTATATAAAAAAGTCGTAAATAGTTAAAAGTTCAAGGTCCGTTCGTTCTGTAAATTTTCTTTTTTTCCTCTAGTTTGGGCCTATTTTTTTACTTCGGCCGGTTTTAGGCTAATGATCGGGCCAGAGATACGTTTTAATGGTACAAAGGCGTCGTTTCACGCCTTAATTGAGTATGTTTACAATATTGTTTTTATTAGGACACTCTAATACACAAACAGTTAAAGCAAGATATATTTACTCTACAATTTTTTAATGCGTACATTGAAGTGTGCTAATAAAAACTAAGAGTGAGCAAATCAATTGCTTTTCTTTTATTATTTAATCATTTAATTAAATAATTTTTTAATATAAAAAAATAATCTAAAACCTAAAAAGTTTTATATTTATAATAGGAAAGAGTTATAATGTATTTTTTTATATAAAAATATAAAAAAATTATATAATTTCAGTTTTTGATTATTTGTTTTAGCAAAATTCAGTTTTTGTTGAGTTGATCCAATTCGCTAGAGGTGTTGATTGGTTCGGTTATTGTTCGGTTAATTCGGTTCGGTTAGTTCGTTAATTATCCCGAAAACCGAACTGAACCGAACCAAATTAAAATTCAACCGAACCGAACTGAAACCGAATTTGAATACGGTTCGGTTCTCAGGTTGACCTAAATAAACTGAATTTCACTATTTATTATAAAAAGTTAATAATTTCATAGAAATTTAGCAAAAAAATTTTATTTATTTCAAACATAAATTTTTTTTTTTATATTTGGATAAAATTTTAATGGTATTTATATATATATAAATAAATATATAAAAAATATATTTATTTATATGTATTCGGTTTTCGCTTCATACTGCCAAACCCATATCCAAACCGACAACCGAATTAGTAGTTCGGTTCAGTTTGATTTTGACAAATTCGGTTCAGTTATTAGTTTGGTTCGGTGCACTTTCGATTTTCGGTTTTTCTGCTCACCCCTTTCGCCGATTCGGTGTTGCTTTAAAATTGGAAGCCCAAATTGATGAACAACACAAATATTAGTAACAAGCATGATTACCCGCACGTTGCTGCGGGTCGTTAATTTTTTTCGCGTAGTTGCGAGGCATTATTATTTTTTATTATTTTTATTTTGTGTAGTTTTATTTTTCCGGCCTCATGTTTAATAGTTTGTTTTTTTTCTTATATGGGCTTACGTGTGATGCTCATGTTTAAAGGTTTTTTTTTTTGGCTATACGAGTTTTTTTTTAATATAACTTTATGGGAACATGACGTTTTTTTATTGTATTATGTATGAGTTTATTTTTTCAGTCTCATGTTTAATAGTGCGCGTTAATTTTTGCGTTAAAATTTTATTTTTATTCTTTTCTATTTTTTATTTGTGCGGGTTTTTTTTTTCAGGTCTCAATGTTTAATAGTTTGTTTTTTTTTAATATATGGGCTTCTGTGTTGGACTCCATTCGCGGGTATTTTTTTATCTTAATAAGTCAATATTTTTGTTTTTTTTTTCCTATTTTATGCCGAGCGTTATTTTTACGTTCCTACAAAAAGAAAAATTTTGCCAATGGGAGCCCAAGGTCTGGTACTGTAGCAAAGCGTTGTTTTATTTTGTGCGGTTTTATTTTTCTCGGCCTCATGTTTAAATAGTGTTTTTTTTCTTATATGTTCTATTTGTAGGTCTTTGATGTTAAAGGTTTTTTTTTTGCTATAACGGGTTTTTTTTAATAATAAATTTATGGAACATGTGCTTTAATGAGAATCGCGCGTTACTGATCATGGCGTTTTTTTATTGTATTTTGTGCGGGTTTTATTTTTTTCGTCTCATGTTTTAATAGTACTGTTAATTTTGCGTTAAAATTTTATTTTTTATATTCTTTCTATTTTTTATTTGTGCGGGTTTATATTTTCGGTCTCAATGTTTAATAGTCTTTTGTTTTTTTAATATGGCTTATGTGTTGGCCTCATAGTAGCGAGTATTTTTTTATCTGAATAAGTCAATATTTTTGTAGTTTTTTTTCTATTTTATGCCGAGCGATTTTTTTTACATTGCCTACAAAAAACAAAAAAAAAAAAAATTGCCTAATGGGCCGGCCCAAATTGGGAGCCCATTGGGCCGGGCACTGTAGCAACGCTGCATATAAATTTTTATTTTTTAATCTTTGTCTATTTTATTTGTGCGGGTTTATTTTTTCGGTCTCATGTTTAATAGTTTGTTTTTTTTATATTGGTTATGTGTTTGGGCCTCATGCGCGGAGTATTTTTTTTATCTTAATAAGTCAATATTTTTGTAGTTTTTTTTCTATTTTATGCCGAGCGATTTTTTTTTACATTGCTACAAAAAAAAAAAAAAAAATTGCCTAATGAGCCGGCCCAAATTGGGAGCCCATTGGGCCGGGCACTGTAGCAAGGCTGCCAAAACGGCAGCGTTTTCACCCTAACATAGTATATATATATAATATAAGTCCATGATCAGTAAAAAGCCCATCTAAATACTAAGCCAAGGAGGAGTTACGAAGTAGAACAATGTCTGTTTGTAGTAGTTGACTCATGATATTTCAGAGGAGGAAGAATCTGTTCATGAGAATGAAAGGTTATTCTGCAAACTTAACACGAGCACAAATGATGACAATGAACCAGTTTGTCTTGTCCGGGCGAATGACATATAGAAGAAATTTGTGATGAGAATGTTGACAATTCTCAACTACCAATTAGTGATAAGGAAGATGAGTTTAAAGTTACAGATGATAATTCAAACGAGGATGTTGATGACTAATATGTGATAACTATTAGGGTGAAAGTCATTTATTACCAACCTACTTTCTCATTTGTGCCGAAATAACCAGCGTACTTTTTTCGTCCTTACTACACCCACAAACTTTCAAATTTTGTTCAGATATCACCAATATGACCCTAAAAATGACTATATTACCCTTGTCTTCCCTACATTCACTCAAGAAGAGACAAGGGTAATATACTCATTTTAGGGTCATATTAGTGATATCTAAACAAAATTTGAAAGTTCGTGGGTGTAGTCAGGACGAAAAAAGTACGTTGGTCATTTCGGCACAAATGAGAAAGTAAGTTGGTAGTAAATAGCTTTTACCCTAACTATTAGTATTTATTATTCTTGGTATTCTGATTAGGGGTGTTCACGGGCCGGTTGGTTCGGTTAGTTGGAAGATTTATACTATCAATCGCAGGGCGGGTATCAATATTACCACCCGTAACCAAACCGTACTAGGAGGGTAACTGGACATGCGGGTACCCGAAATGAGCGGTTACCCGCGGTTCGGGTCACGATTAACCATTATAGACGTATGATCGAGTTTAGCTATGAACGATAAAATGTTTTAGAACCAAAAAATTGTCAGTTTACTATAATTAAATAACATTAAACAAACTAAAATTATATTTAAATTATTCAAACTCAATAATTATATAAGTACACATTACAAATTAACAAAAAGTATTTATTCAACAATTATAAGTTACGACCACATTAAATAATTTTCACACATAAAAGCTTAACGAATGTTTACATTTGGAACAAAAAAGTTCGTTATATAATAAAAGTAGTGCAATTATATGACCCAATATTCTATACTTAATTGAATATTTAGTTAAAAAACTTAGGTGGTGTTTGTTTAGCCAATTTGAGAATATGTTTAGGATCATGCACAAATTTGTAGTTTGATTTGTGAGTTTGGCTACTAAATAGTAGAAAGGGCATACTAAAAGTAAAAGGAAAACATCTAGGTGGGTTTTTGTTAAAAACCTTCTCTCTCACACTAATTAATATATCTCACTCTATCTCTCTCACACACATATAAATGTTTTTATTTTTAAATAGTAAATTTTATTATTAAATTTATTAAAAAATATATAATTTCTCTTTCCTATATACTCCACTAGAACTGCTTTTGTGACGAATTTAGGATTTTACTAAACTCACATTAAGATTTTAAGATCTTCCTTCACGAAATGTGTATCAGAATGAGGTTTGTGAACCTGCGCTACGTGGCGGGGTGTGTGCGTACTGTTTCATTTTACGGTTATTTGATACTTGTTGTGACCCACTGGATAACGACTTGCTATGTATATGCGTGAAAAATAATTAAGACAGACTTGGTTAATTTTTGCTGGTCCAAATAAAAATATCTTAAAGCTCATTTAAAAATAATAATTAGCCCAATCCGCGAGTCCAAGCCTAAGTAACCCGCAAACCCAGGCTTAGACGGTGAGCCCATTACCCGCCAATTGTATTGTTTATATAATTAGGGGTGAGCAAAACGGACCGCGGACCGGACCGGACCGAAAAACCGGCCCGAGCTTAACCTATTTCGGTCTGGTCCTCGGTCCATCCTTTTTCATATTTTCGGTCCTCGGTCCTTGGTCCGAACATATTTTCGAAGTTTACACATAAGGCTCAAAATATCATATGCGACCCACTTTCTTACAGAATTCCAGACATTAGTATTATAGTATACCCAAAAGTATTCCAGAATTCCAGTCTCCTTGTTGTTGATATAATGTGGGGATTCATAACTCGGTGTACACAAAGTATTTAATCTATACCTCGTTTTATGGTACATAGTAATATGAATCGGTCGATTTTCCTTCCACAAATGTTTAGAAGCGATCATAGATGTAAAATATAGTTAAGCGCCAACTGCTCTAAGATAACAATTTATTTGCATCACTGTCTCTTTTTCCCAAAAACTCACTGAAACAATCGACCTGATATAGATCAACAGCAGACATTGATATTTCCTTGATTTGGCTCTCAGTTGTAGTCTCAAGTTGCTTCATCATTTTCTCACGATCCATTTTAGTCATTGACGTACTTTGTTCACTAACAAATAATTGAGGAACTATTCTTCCTTCAAGCATGCTAACCACTGATGACATAGTTGGCCTATTGGTTGGAGAGATTGTAGTGCATAGTAGAGCTAGATTTATAATTACCATCATCTCTTGCATGTCATATTCTGAATCTAGCCTCGAGTCGACTAGCTCCATTATATTGCCCGTATTATTTAAAGCAATGGCCTAAAATAAGTATATATGACAATTCTTAGTTTTGGGTTATGTTTAATTAAGAAGGGGTAACACAAATTCTAATGTAGCTTATGGTTAAACGGGCTCAAACTAGCTTAATGAATAGTTTTAATGCATATAAATTTCTAAATCACTATATTAAAACCTTAAAAGTACGTATTATTCTGTAATTATATATTGTTTTTATCATATTTAACGCGTCAATACGTTAATAGCTTGTATGAGATGTTTAAATCCCGTTTGACCCAAAACCTGCTTTGACGGGTCAATTTTGACATCTTCAGAAATAAAGTGTATTACCAATGAATGGAAATACATAGCTAAGAAAAGATTTTTGGCAGTTACCTGATCGAGTAGAACAAATTGATTCTCCTTTGCCCTGTCAGCCACGTTAGCCATTCCGCTCACGACCTCTAAGAGAACAATTCCATAGCTATATACGTCTGCCTTATCCGTTAGGTAACCACGCAATGCGTATTCTGGAGCCATATATCCACTGAAATTTGTAAAGAAAAGAGAAAGCATAAGTGCGCTTGATGCAATTCATCTCAGTTACTTGTAGAGAATGCTAAATCCTGAACAAGTTTACATAGCAATAAGTTACAGAGAACGATATATGACTCACTAAGTTCCAGCAATACGCGTGCTTATATGTGTATCGTTCTCTTCATCAAGCTTAGCCAAACCAAAATCAGAAATTTTGGCTTTTAAATCCTTATCAAGAAGGACATTGGTGGCTTTGATGTCTCTGTGCACAATCTTTAATCTTGATTCTTCATGTAGAAAAGCCAACCCTCTCGCTATATCAATGCAAATCCTATATCTTGTTGGCCAATCAAGTACCAACTGCCACTCTTTAGGCCCTTCAATCCATAAGGTAAAAAAGTATTCAGTAAAATTACAGGTAGATGTTTACAACATGCATCCATATTTACACTAAGAAATCACTTATACCCTTAGGCCATTAGGTGCCAATGACCAGAGGTGGAAATTTCAACCCATTTTACTTATGGATGGGTTGGTTTGGTATTGTTCTATCCCTGATGGGTAAATTCGCAAAATCAAGGTCAAAGTTAAATAAGTCAAAAGGGTTAAAAGTCGCCTAATAGTGCATACATTCTCCTAAATCATTTACCCATAAGCAATAAGACTGTTTTTACCAAAAAAAAATTTAAACACAAGTTAAAGTTTAAAATATACTGTATATAAAAAGAAAAGAAACCCGTTACCCAACGCGACAGTCCCACCCATTTCTCCTCCATTACCTTAGCTAAATGATTTCTATGAACACGGATAAAAATCAATGGAAGAAATACCAAATAAAGCACGAGCAAGACTGTTATTTTCCATGTACTCATAAGCAAGCAACAACTGATTTCCTTCTACACAACATCCATGCAGCTTCACGAGATGTGGGTGTTGCAATGCAGAAATCACGCCGAGTTCATTCAAGAACTCCCTATTTCCTTGCCTTGATTTGGAGGAAAGTTGTTTCACAGCTATTAAGGTACCATCTGGCAATACTCCCTTCATTAAATGGCAATATGTCTATATTAATCTTTGACTTTGTAGATAAACATGTTTAATAGTATATTATAACTGAGAACATAATAGATTACCTTGTAAACAGAGCCGAAACCACCTTCTCCAATCTTATTAGCATCATTGAAATTGTTCGTTGCAGTTTTGATTTGCCTCAATGTAAATGAACCAGTTACGCCATTCAGCTCTGTTGAACCACTAATGTGATTACTATCAATTAGGAACAATCTAAAAAAGATTGACATAAATAAGTTTTAAGAGGTCATACGAGTTTTATCTCAAACAGGCTGAAGCAGGAATTTTTTACCCATTTACTAATGCATGTATAGATTTGGGTTGTATTTGATCTCAAACCGGTCTATAGAATAACATTAGCTACAAGGGGAACGGACTCATACTGAAATTTTTTGTACCAGATACAAACTTTATACGATCTGAACATTATTGAAAGAGTCTGTTTTTTTACGCATATAAAACTATTGAAAGAGTTGTTAAAAAGGGGCCAAAAGTGTTTGTGGGTCATTTCAACCCATACTAGAAAATGACCCATGTCGACACAAACATGTTTAGACTCATTGGCTCCAGGGTACAGGCATGGCGTTTAAATACCTAGCTCGTTAGTATCCTTGTGTCGTAAACAAGCCTGCCACCATAATACTCCTAGAATTAAGACGATGACACAAACTGCTCCAACCACAATTCCAGCCACAGTCCCTATCGATACCGACACACTGTTTCCATTTCCCAGCAAAGATCCATCGTTTGGTGGTGGAACAAAGAAATCTGAATCTATAGTAGTAACAAAGATAAAAACAGAATACACTGTTATGGAGGACAGTGAAACATTAGAAGGTTATTGTTATGAGACCAAAAAAAAACCAAACTGCTTTCTGATAACAATATAAAATATCTACATGGTATACCTGAGAAGCTTGCTTTTTTGCAATTTTGTTCATGTTTTCCACATTATAAACTAATTACAACTTTAATCAACAAGAGCTTAGTTATTTTGGCAATCTTCCATTACCGTGCAATGAGGAGTAAAGTGTTGAGTTAGCAAATTCATTCATGCTAGTAAGAGACTAATAGCTTACATCGATTGACAGAAATAGCTGAAATAAGAGGTCCATATACTCCTCGATTTGGGATATTGGTTGTTCCTTTTCCAGCCCAATAGAGTCGGATTTCCAAAGTAGTCATAACATTTACTAAATAATCTTTCACAATCACTTTCCCAGCCCCACCTGCTTCATTACTGATGTCAAAATCCTTTTCCACCTGCTTACCCTGCCACAGTAACACACATTCATACCCAAACAACCAAAGCCGACTGAAAATGATTATTTTACAAATGCACATTATTTAATTATAAATAAATCTATATGGTTTATGCACCTTTTAAATTTTTTTTTTTAAATGACATACTATCACTCCATATAGAGTTTTTGTAGTTTTAATAAAATTGACAAAATGTTGCAGGGGATCAACCCCACCTGGACCGTTGAACACACCCATCCGCCCATCTTACCACCTTCTATTATTGTTACTATAGTAGATATATCCAGTATGAAAACAGCAGTTTATCCCTTTTATATAATGTAATAATTGTCACAAAAAGAACTCACTTGAATGTAGATATCGAACACACGCCTCCCAAGGCTGCTATAATTTCCATCACCAGTAAACCTGATCTCGGCAAAGTGAAGGCTTACTTTATAGCTCCCATGATTCAGACACAAACCATAATATGTCAAAGATAAAGCTGAGATTCGTGCACTCTTGTACAATTCAGAGCTGTTCACCAGGACCCCAGGAGCACTTCTCTCAATATAACTGTCTCTATTATTGTCATCCAAGAAGTGACCAGTATTGCTAAATCCCCATCGACTGTTAGTTCTCAGGAAATGTGCAGGCCCACCTGGGTCAGCGTCATCTTCGTATAAATTATCTTCAAATAATACTTGTCCTTCTCCGCCACAGTTGATATACAAGGAGGTATAATCTGATACAGTTATAAAGCTTTAAGTTTAATATATGCTATTCTATATTGAACTTCATCTTACATCATTTATTCATGGGAAGATGGACAAAAAATTTACAATTATTGATGATTTGGTGTGTATAGCTATGTTTTTTTTCTTGTTAAATCAGTGAAATTTTCATTTTCTTCTTTGTTACGTAATGGGTACACAAGATACTAAGTTTTGACTAATTGTAACAAAAAGAAATGTGTTCCTTACAAGTTGAATTGTTCAACTAATGACACTTATATTTGTTTTAGTTGCCAATCTCCCGTTTTGTTAACAATGGCTGGTGTTGGACAAACTTTTTGAGATCAAACCTCGATTAAGTTATCACAAAAATTTTAGATTCAAAGGCCTTTGGCCTAGTGGTATGTGAGAGTACCCATTGACCAAAAGGTTGTAGGTTCAAGTGTATCTGGAGACGTTCATTGATTTATGTGACAGCGTAAACATATGTGCTGTAAGTGTAAAAAATTTGCTGTCCTAAAAAAATAAAAAAAACTTATGGTTATGCTGAACCTTATGTTAAGTTTATTTTAACCATAATTCAGTTCATGGGTACACAAGATACTAAGTTTTGACTAATTCTTAGTACTTACGGGCGTCAAGTTTCCAACTAACCCGAAACTAAAGAAGATTGAAAGTCTGTACCTTTATTGTAGGAAAAATAAATACTGTATTATAATAGCCATAATAAATATTTGAAGAAAGTTAGTTACCTTTTTTAAAGCAATCATCCCATATTGAATTAACAGAATCAGAATATGTCATAAATTCAACAACATATGAGAAATAGTAAGTAATGTTAGCTTACTTTTAGGACAATGTATATTCCCCAAGCATGATACCGCATTTTCACTGATACAGTAGAATAGCACAAAAATAGAAAGAGTGCGTCACACTGGAACCGAACATGTTCAATTCTTAACTGGAAACACGAATTCATTACAGAAACTTACAAAATGTTATCCGTTGAAAAAGAAGCAAACAAATTTCTACAAGAAACAACATAAACCAAAATTTAGCGATGGTACAAGAAACATTTCAACTTTTGATTTGATACTTCTAAGAAAGAGAGAAGTTATCTTACGTTGTACGAATCTGACAGCTATCCCCTGAGATGTTATTAAATTTGTTGTATGACAGATCACTGCAAGAAAATTTACAACATCAATCATTATATTATACAACCATACAAGTGATTTATGAACCGCCTAAGATATTTTACTTCTGCAAGTTTCATAGTATTAAATAAACATACATCGTGTTCCCCTCTTCAAGCATCCAATCAGGCACACTTCCAGATAGCATGTTTCCCGTAAGATAGCTAAGAAATTAAAAAAAAACAAATTTGTATGTAGTCACCATTGCACGTTCAATGTCCTAGACATAATAGCAATGTAAGAAGTATGTGGGAATCGGGATAGCAATAATCAGGATAAGATACTTCATACTTACATGAAGTCTGTGTCTTTAGTATATAAGTAACTGTTAGAAATGGATCCATCTAGCTTGTTAAAGCTCAAGTCTCTGTAAGAAAACATAAATTGATAAAAAGTTTAGCATTTTAAAAGGTAAAGAAATCAAGCATCATGTAAAGATTGATAAGAATAAAATTTAAATATAATAATAGTTATAGTGAATTTACACATTACTTACAATACTTTCAAGCTAGATGCAAGAGATTCTGGTAAATTTCCAACTAGGTTGCAACTCCTCAATATCCTGGCAATATTATGATTAACTTGTATTAACAGAAGAAACTGGCGACACACAACCAAAAGAAGCAATTCAACTTACAAATTCCTGAAAGATGTATTTATAAAGGGTGGACAAGGTGTATCTCGTCCATTTAAGTCGCTGATTCGCCTGCATTTCTTGATTTAGTCAGCGTAAATAATTTGATCAAAACTGTAGGCATATGAGGAATTACTTACAAGTCTGTCAAAGTTGGCAAAAGAATAATGTTAGAAGGTATTGGTCCCTCCAATCCACTTGCCTGAATCCTTCTGTTATTCATAAACTTTGATTAACTCTAATTGCTATATATAGTATATATATGATAAATGGAAAATTAAACAGTAGAAAAATGTCTCACAAGCTATTGAGATTATTCCATTTCCCAATGAATTCAGGGATCTTCCCAGAAAGACGGTTACTACCAATCCGACTGCGAAAGAAATAGAAATTTTATAGTCAGTCATATCTGGCCATATAAAAAACATAATTTGCATAAAATCACAGCTTTTACTTTTGTCCTCGTCTAAACTACATTATAAAGCATTTGACACTTTTTATAAAAGGAAGTCTTAAAAATTTTAAGACCAAAAACGTTAGTATAAAAAGACAATTTTAAGTCTGGTTTCAAACATATATATGTAACATCGCATTTCAACCACATCGTAACCGCCCTCCAATAATGATATTTTTTAATGGAATTGTTTATGAAAAAGAGTTCACTAAACTTGTAAGTTGTAACCACCAATTTAATGCTAAAATTTGAAAAATAAAAGTGCTAGCTATTTACACTATTAATAATTTAGACGTTCTACTTTTGAAAAAACATATCTCTACTACTCTAAAGTATTTGGGACATGCTAAATGAAAAAAAAAAACTTAAAATGAAAAACATTTGCTAGCCACAAAAATAGTCACCAGGTACCTGCCGCCTCATTGCGCCGATACCCTGCTATTATACTTTATATGTATACATGAGTCTTAAAATGATGGTTTTTGTCCCATTTGGCTCATTTTGTAACTGATAACCATGTAATTTTAGTACTCGTATAATGAACAAAACCAAACAAACGAAAACAAATAATTTGACATCTTAGGCATATAACAGTAGAACGAATAATGATATCCGACCAATATATGTTTCATAACTCACAAGTCCTTCAACGCGTTCAGATTTGCAAAGGATGCAGGAAGCTCCCCCGTAAAGTTGTTGCCATTCAGAGATCTACAACAACAGAAAAAAAGGTGTACTAAGTCCCTAGGAACACGAGATACAAAAACCATCAGTCAACAATAAATTTAATGATGCCTTACAATCTCTCGATACTTGCAAGACTCCCAAGTTCCTCAGGAATTATACCAGACATCATATTGTCCTCTACGGTTCTATATATCAAAATCAGTCGTAGCAAAGGAAGTAAGAGAAGCTAACATTATCAATATATATATTATATAAAAAACATGATTTAGGGTTTACAAAGATTTCAATGTGCTGATGTTTCCGAGTTCCATTGGGATTGATCCAGTTACACGGTTGCCAAGAAGAGAACTGCAGAAATCAAACTTACGCCAACTTAAAAAAAAGGGAGACCCATGTAACACGTTTAAAACAAACACAAACGTATTGTGTGTCAGATATCATACATTCATATATAAAGACGTACATGTTCACAAGTCGCTGCATAGCACCCCATTCTGGAGGGATGGTACCACTGAGAAAGTTGCGAGTCAAGTCTCTGTAGATATAATATACACAAACCAGAATACATTATTAAGTCATATAATTGAAAGAACTAAAAAATTAAAGGGTTTACATATTTTGGAGGTAAGGAAGATTAGCGAACTCGGCTGGCAGAGTGCCTGGTAGGCTTTGTTCCTTAAGACTTCTGCATTTCATACAAACCAGAAAACAATTCAAGATAATAATAAGTTACTCTGAATACACATATTCAAGTATACATTTATTAACGCCTACTTTTTCATTTTGTGATTTTGGGATGGCTATATATTGTAAGTTGGAAAAACGAAAAAAATGCACCCGAGTAACAGACAAGTATTCATCAAGTAAGATATAAACCATGTACGCGTCTCTAGCATGCATAGCATATGTACACAATTGTGTTAGCTTTCATTCTTCTCCACTAAATTTTGATTTAGTCAACAGACACAAACTTAAAAGTCAAAATACACAGTTTATTGTTTTCTATCGTTTTGGCCTTTACCAAAAAGAAGGAAAAATCCTGATAACTATGACATAAGGATTATGTGTTCTTACACTATGCTATCCATGAGCAATATATCATATACGATCAGGGGCGGATGCATGTGTGTACCATGGGCATCTTGGTATATAGGGGGCAAATTTTTTTTTTCCGAAAACAACTCCAAAAACTGCGGTTTTTTTACAGCTTTTTAGTAGCGTTTTAGCACTTTTTAGCAGCTTTTAGCAACGTTTTAGCAGTTTTTAACAGTTTTTTCACAGCTTTTAGCAATTTTTTAGCATCTTTTAGCAGCTTTTCAACAGCTTTTTGATAT
>BQNB010001341.1:2475-54443 GCA_026074375.1 Tanacetum coccineum | reverse complement strand
TGGTAACACTGTTACCAACCCAAAGGAAGATTTAAAAGGTATCACTACCCGAAGTGGTGTCACCATCCAAGGACCGAAAGCATTTAATCATGACACCGAGGTGACAAAGGACACGATGCCTCCTGCTAATAACGGAAGCACCGAAGACGTCCAACCTCCTGTTGTTCAAATTCAGACTCGTAATCCAAATCCTGAGCCCAATGTTGCTCCTGTTGTTACTCCAGTTCCTAAAGCATCAATTCCATTTCCATCACGAAGAAATGATGAAAGGCGCAAGGAAAAAGCTAACGATCAAATCGAGAAATTTTATGAAATCTTTAGAGATTTAAGTTTCGAGATTAGCTTTACCGATGCCTTGATGCTCATGCCTAAATTTGCTTCGACTTTAAAAACCTTGATTGGAAACAAGGAAAAATTGAGCGAATTGGCAAGGACTCCTTTGAATGAGAACTGTTCAGCGGTCATCCTCAACAAGTTACCAAAGAAACTTGGAGACCCTGGCCGATTTCTGATTCCATGTGAATTTACGGGGATTACTACATGCAACGCATTGGCCGATCTTGGTGCGAGCATTAATCTCATGCCTTATTCTGTCTGGAAAGATCTCGCTCTTCCTGAACTAACCCCAACTTGCATGACGTTAGAGCTAGCAGATCGTTCAATCACTGAACCAATCGGTATTGCTAAAGACGTCCGTCTAATGGTGGGAAAGTTCCAATTTCCAGCTGACTTCGTAGTTGTTGATTTTGAACCAGACCCCCGAGTCCCTTTGATTCTCGGGCGTTGTTTCTTAAAAACAAGTCATGCTTTGATAGATGTTTATGGAGGAGAGATTACCCTTCGTGTTGGCAAGGAGGCCATCACATTCAACCTGGACCAGACTTCAAAATACACAGCTGATTACGACCATATGACGGCAAACAAAATCGACGTCATCGAAATGGCTTGTGATGAGTATTCTCAAGAGGTCCTAGGATTTTCAAACATGATCGCGAGTGGCAACTCCCATCTTTATTTTGAGGCCTATAGTTTCCACTGCTCTCAACTCTCAATCCTTTAGGGGACAGTGACTTTTCTTATTTGAAGAGCAGATTCGATGATTGCTCTGAAGATGATCCATACTTAATCTGAGTTATCCAACTTATCAGGATCCTGAGGGGGACATCCTGATTCTAGAAGCAATTTTAAACAGTGAACCACCACCCCCCCTCCCAAATCATGAACAATATATGCCTGGAGGTAGGAAAGAACTCAAACTCTGTGAAGCTAAAACCGTTGAACCTTCCATTAATGAACCTCCCGAGGTTGAACTCAAGGAACTGCCACCCCATCTTGAATACGCATTTTTAGAAGGTGACGACAAGTTGCCTGTCATAATTGCTAAAGACTTAAAAGATGAGGAAAAGGCAGCCCTTCTGAAGGTTCTTAAGTCCCACAAGCGAGCCATCGCTTGGAAACTCTCCGATATAAAGGGTGTTAGCCCGGAATTTTGTACTCACAAAATTCTAATGGAAGAGGACTATGAACCATCTGTGCAAAGTCAAAGACGGGTAAACCCAAAAATCCACGATGTTATCAAAAAGGAGGTTGAAAAACTCCTTGACGCTGGATTGATTTACCCCATCTCTGACAGCCCTTGGGTGAGCCCGGTACACTGTGTACCTAAAAAAGGAGGTATGACTGTCATCACAAATGAAGAGAATGAGCTGATTCCGATGATTCACTACTCGATTGGTCACGGATGGCGAGTATGTATTGATTACAGAAAAACTTAATTAGCCACCCGGAAAGACCACTTCCCTTTACCATTCATGGACCAAATGCTCGAGAGACTAGCAGGAAACGAATACTACTGTTTCCTCGATGGCTTCTCGGGTTACTTTCAGATCCCAATTGACCCAAAAGATCAAGAAAAGACAACATTCACATGCCCATACGGAACTTTTGCTTATCGTCGCATGCCTTTTGGGCTATGCAATGCTCCGGGCACGTTCCAAAGATGTATGATGGCAATCTTCCACGATATGATTGAGAAAACGATGGAAGTATTCATGGATGACTTTTCGGTCTTTGGAGACTCTTTTTCTACGTGCCTAACCCATTTGGAAAAGATGTTGAAGCGGTGTGAAGACACCAATTTGTCTTTAAACTGGGAAAAGAGCCATTTCATGGTGAGGGAAGGCATTGTTCTCTGTTCTCGGACATAAAATTTCTAAGTCGGGACTTGAGGTTGATAGAGCTAAAGTCGAAGTAATAGCTAAACTCCCTCATCCGACTTCTGTCAAAGGTGTCCGTAGTTTCCTTGGGCACGCCGGTTTTTACCGACGATTCATTCAGGACTTTTCCAAAATTGCCCGTCCTATGACTCATTTGCTTGAAAAAGAGACTCCATTTGTCTTTTCTGAAGAGTGTATCGATTCCTTTAATACACTCAAAAGAAAACTGACTGAGGCTCCGATCTTAATTGCTCCCGACTGGGACTTGCCTTTTGAACTGATGTGCGATGCTAGCGACTTCGCAATTGGGGCAGTCCTCGGGCAAAGAAAAAACAAGCATTTTTCAACCTTTTACACTATGTACTAGCAAGACTATGAACGAGGACTCAAACTCACTACATTACTACCAGAAAAAGGAATTACTTGCCGTGGTGTATCGCCTTTGAGGAATTTCGTTCATATCTTTGTCATGTCGCAAATGCATAGTGTATACTGACACACGCTTAGCCAATCAGAGTATCTCTTTGCCAAGAAGGATGCTAAGGCAAGACTCATGCGGTGGATCTTATTGCTCCAAGAGTTTGACATTGATGTTCGAGACAAAAAAGGAGCTGAGAATCTTGCTGCAGATCATCTTTCAAGACTGGAAAATCCTCACCAAGACAAGTTCGAGAACAAAGAAATCAATGAAGCATTTCCTCTCGAAACCCTTGGATCTATTGCTCTTAAAGATGATAGTACCCCATGGTTTGCAGATTTTGCAAATTACCATGCGGGGAAATTTGTTATTAAGGGGGGAAAAAAATGACATCCAACTAAAAAATAAATTCTTCAGGATGTTCATGCATTATTTCTGGATGATCCTTTCTGTTTAAATCTGTGCTGATCAGGGTGATAAGACGTTGTGTTTCTGGGCCCCAAGAAGCTTTAGAATTCTCAAAGCTTTTCACAGGGACTACTGGGGGACACTATGGTGCCAATTACACAGCAAGAAAAATCTTTGATTCAGGATTCTATTGGCCCACCATCTACAAGGATGCCCATGACTTTGTCACCCGTTGTGACATTTGTCAACGTCAAGGAAAAATTACGCAACGTGATGAGATGCCACAAAACTCCATCCAAGTTTGCGAAATCTTTGACATCTGGGGCATTGATTTTATGGGGCCGTTCCCGTCTTCAAGAGGGAACAAATACATACTCGTGGCTGTTGACTATTTGTCAAAATGGGTTGAAGCAAAGGCGCTCCCCACCAATGATGCCCGAGTTGTTTGCAAATTTTTGAAAACTCTATTTTCTCGATTTGGTGCACCCCGAGCTATCATAAGTGATCGCGGAACTCACTTTTGCAATGACCAATTTACAAAGGTCATGCTTAAGTATGGAGTAACTCATCGTCTCTCCACCGCATATCACCCACAAACAAGTGGGCAAGTTGAGGTGTCAAATCGTGGTTTAAAGCGTATTCTTGAGAGAACCGTGGGAGAAAATCGTGCCTCCTGGTCGGATAAACTAGATGATGCTTTATGGGGCGCTTCGCACAAGCTTACAAACACCTATGGGGTGTACTCCATATAAGCTTGTGTACGGGAGGCATGTATCTTACGATCGAGCTAGAGCACAAAGCCTATTGGGCTCTCAAGCATACCAATTTTGATGTTCAAACTGCAGGTGATCACAGGAAAGTTCAACTGAATGAACTAAATGAACTTCGTGATCAGGCCTACGAGGAAATCTCATGATCTCATAAAGAGAAAAACAAGAGGATACACGATGCTAAGATCAAAAACCGCGTTTTCAACGTTGGTGATCGTGTCTCATCTTCATCTAGACTGAAGGAATTTTCTCGGGCAAATTTGAAATCCCGTTCGGTCCTGGACCATTCACCGTTGTCCAAGTTTTTCCTTATGCACCGTCGGCTATCTCAAAACTCCGGGCCCAACTTTAAGTGAATGGTCATGTATCAAACATTTACTTTGGAGGGGACAGTACAACCGAGGTTGTCCCGGATCTCCAAACGTTCCCCATGGACCAATAAATTCGGGGGACGGGTCAAGCGTCGGGACCCTAAACAAGCGCTTCGTGGGAGGCACCCCATGCTTATCCGTAGTATGTAATAAATAAGTGTTTTTGTGTGAGAAGGTTTATATTTTCCATTACCCATGTTCTGTCCATGTTTTGTGTGCTTTGTATTGTATGTCCAGGTATTCCCGGATTGTGAAGGCTCTCGATTCTGTCATTTTTAACTCGAGCTTCACATCCTCAGCTTCATTTTGGGAATTCAGTATCCAAATCTAATCGACTAACGTTTTATCTTTTGGCACACTTCATAAACGGCCTTAGATTTACGTAGGTACCCCTTTGAAACATCGAGGACGATGTTTAGTTCTAGTATGGGGGGGGGGAATCTTCGATTTGATTTTTGCCTGCAGTCGTTGTTATCACATAATCCCGTTTTACCACCAAATTTTTGCAAAAATACCAAAAAAATGAAAAAATTTAAAAATTTTCAAAAATAGAATAAGTGTTTTTGTCTTTTTGGGTAGAGTAAGAATAAATTTTTGACTCGATCGGGCGTGTTGAGCCCTAGCTAGTTCTTTTAGGCCAAAGCTTTCACGAATTCTATTGCTTTGAATTCTTAAGTGAAGAACGAGAAATGATAGAGTTAAATATAAGTTTATGTGTCAAGCAAGATTCGTCTAAAAACTTATATGAATAACTTGTGTTCTTTTTCTCCCATAAGCTTCTAATCCGCCTAATCATACGTGTTCGATTTAACTTAGCTAAGTCAATCGATGTTTTCAGAAAAAGCTTCAAATTTGTGACTTGATTCTTTAAAAGCAAAAGTTTTGAAAAGATTTAATGCTAATAAAGCATACATTTGATTATATGGAGCAAGTAATAGATGTGTCGGAAGCATGAAATGAAGTATGAATGCAAGGAATGAATATTGAAATTTTGCTTGAAGCATATACATTTTGATTATCATGGAGCAAGTAAAAGATGTGTCGTTATATCCCACTCCGCTAACCACGTTGGTGGGGGTTCAATACTAAGACATCTTTACTTCTATGATTTTGGTGTGTTGTATATCTCATCAGGGCGAGTCTAGGTGAGGGGTCAAACTAAAAACACTAATCTTTAGCCATATTAGAAGAGGTTGGTTGTTGTGGATTTCCCACTACGCTAGCAACGGGGTGGGTTTTCAAACTAAGAACATCGGTCGTTGGTTGTGGTATCCTACTAGGGAGCGAGGCCTAGGTAGGTGTTCAAACTAAGCAACGCATTCCTAGCTTTAAGAACTTATGATTATAATGATGAGATGTTGCAAAAGTTTACAGTTAAAATCTGTCTTTAAAATAAGTTTAACAAGGTCCTAATAAGTTGTTGCCTTTGAGTCAAGATTCATCACGACTTTTGAAAATAGGTTGATCTATGGTTGAGTTGAACTGAGTACACACATTTAAATCGTACAATTCATGTTGCGGAAGTTAAAAGTTCACAAGTCATAAGTATGAGTGCTTAGCATTTAGACTTATATTGACAAATGATCTTGTTTAATTGCCTAGTGAAAAATCGGGGACGATGAATTTATCCGTCAGGACATCCGTAGATTATTCTATGGGCGTTTCTCATTCTATGATCCCAATGTTGATAAAATAAAGGAAGTCAAACAGGTAGTCGAGAAAAGAAAAAGAAAAATCCAAAAATATTAGGGATAGTTAGTGTACAAATAAAAAATGGTGAAAACGGGACTTGTCGAAGCTTTTGATTCTTTAGTTTCCCTTGACAAACACTTTGCTACTTTTCAAAGTTATTAGTCGAGGGAGATTGAGATTCTTAGTTTTCGTAAATGCTTACTTCATAGCATTGCGTGAGGACACGGCAATACCTTAGTATGGGGGATTTTGGTATGTGCTTAATTACACATACCTTTTACCTTTAAAAACGAGCTAAAATAACCAAAAACGGACTTAAAATGCCAAATATATGCTTGTTTTGCTAATTGTATTGTGCAGGAACGGATAACTAAGAAAAGGACGAAAAACAAAGCCAAAACGACAAAACCGGACTCGGAATGGAAAAGACCGTGAAAGACAAAGCCAAATCAAAGCCGGAAAGTCAATCAAGTCAAAAAGTCAACAGAAAAGTCAACTGGTCAAAGACAAAGTCAACCCAAGTCAACCCCGAGGCCAAAGTCAAGAAAATATAAGTTTAGGGTTGAAATTGCCAAACCCTAAACTTGTATTTATAAGAAGAAAAGAGAAAAAGAAAGACAAGGGGGAAAACTGTCAATAGGGCAAAGTTATACCACAAGGGCCAAAGCTGCCATGTCCTTAAACTTATACCACCCAAGGACGTGGGGTGCAAAGATTGTAATTAAACATCTTGGGGACTTGTTTGTGCCAAGTCCCCAAAAATTATATAACCACAAGGACGACTTAGTGTAATGGAACACACTAACCCCAGATTGGCCATATTTTGCCAAATCCACAAAACTTCACTCTGTTATAACCCCCTAACATCTTTTCCCGCCCATTCTTTCCCCCCAAAAAAAACTCACGGGTTCACCATCCTCTTTTTACCCTGCAAAACCCAATTCCCCCATGGATATTCATCTCCCCCCTCCTCCACCACCTTTCCCAGTTACAAAGGTGCCATGTTGGCAATCCCACACCTCCCTAAGCTCAAACGACGACCAAGATTGACCTTGAAAATTGAAGGGCCACGATTAGAGTGTTTAAACCACTCACAAAAACCACACACACCCCTGTTAGTGTGGCTACAAACAAGCACAACATCAAGATAAAGTGAAAAAAGAACCTAGATGTTATATTTTTTTGGAGCTATAAAAGCCTTGGTAAGCCCATTTGTCAAAAAAAAATTCTGTTTTAATTCAGTTTTCTTAAGTCGTTTTAGTGTAATCTTTTTAATAGTTATAATTGTCTTTAAAGCTATTATCTTTTTAAGTAAATTCTAATTCTCAGTTTTAATGAAAAGTTAAGTTATTTTTACTCAATAAGCTCTCAATAAGCTCTTTTGAGCTTATTCTTGTTAATAAGCTTAAAATCAGCTGGAAACTTGTTAAAAGTTATTAACTTACTCACTTAAATTCATTTACATCAAAACAATGTCATTTGAGCACATGAAATTCACTTGGGAAGCCATTTGGAGTAATAAGCTCCCAAGAGCTTATTGAGCTTTTAAGCTCAGGTTTAGAGGCTAAGGAGCCATTAGGACAGGGTTTTTAGGCCACTCACTCTACAAGAGTGGCTTTGTGACTGAGACTACAAAAATCCAAGGTTTTATTTCTAAATTCTCACTTAGCTTAATTTTTAGCTTAAACCTTTAGCTTATTTGCTTTCAATCTTTGTAAACACATTAGTTTAGAATTGTTATTTGGCTGTTTTAAGTTCTCATTGCATAAATGTGTGTAATATTACTTTATCTTTCAAAACTGTCACTTAAGTAGCTTAAGCTAGTAGAGAAACTAGCTTATTTTTCCAAATAAGCTAGGCAATTTATAGCTTATATAGCTTAATTAGGTCATTCTAAGTAGAAGTGGATAAAAGGTTTTAAAAGTTTTAGTTTCAAAATAGATTTTAAAGTCACTTAGCTTTGACAGTTTTAAAGTAAAGGGGTGTTTGGGATAACCTTAAAACGGGTCAAAAAGGGGGTTTGCATGGGTTAAGGTATTTGGGTTAACTTTAGCTTAAGTTTTTAAGCAATTTTAAGCTATTTTTAGAAAGTTTTTAGTTTTAAAATAGTTTTCTAAAGTTTTTAAAACTGTGTTCAAAACGTAGAATTTTTTTAAGACACCACAGTGTCTTATAATGGATACCACTTAGATGGTTTTTGAGTTTAAGGTTCAAAAGTGTGTGTTTTGTTTCAAAGAGGTCTAGTCCACCAGTGCCTTTGTCCTTTGACTTTATAAGTCAAAGATCACCAAGTATCTTTTGTCACAGTTTGTAAAAATCCAAACACCTTTTTCACCATCAAAAATAAGCAAGCTAAAATGAATTTTGAAGGGTAAAATTTGGTGCATAAGTCCATAAGCTAAGGGACTCCATCTGTTTTAGCTTATTTGTGAGTTTAGAGCTTATTTGACAGCTTAAAATAAGCTGTCAAATAAGCCCTTGAAAATTAGTCTTAAAGCTCCCCTGGTGCAAAGGGTAGACCTATTAGGCTATAATTTTCTCAGCCTTTAAATCTACTTAAGCTCCAAGTATTTTGGCTTATTTAATGAGTTATTAATAAGCTCTTTAATATAGCCCTCCAAGTTCAGACCTTGAAGATCATAAATGTAGTGCTTTATTTCTAAGTCAAAACTTGCCTTTTGGCTGTTTTTGAGTCACTTAGGTGAAAGGATTGCTTATTTTCCTTTTGTGGCTTATTTAGCTTATGTAACAAGCTCTTTTGTGTTCCCAATAGCTTATTTAGATCATTTAGTTAGTTGTTAGGTTTGCTTACCCTTTTTCAAAGCTTATTTGTCCCATAACTTAGTAAAATTATAGTTTTAAGCCTAATTTTTGTTTCTGTCAAGAATAAGCTGTAACAGCTTATTTAGTTATAGCTTTTAGCCTTTTTATAGCTTATTTAGTTTAGTTTAGACTCCTTGTAACCTAATTCAGCCCAAATCCTAGCTTATACGACCCCAAGCCCAAAAAGACTTAAGCAATTTTAGCTTAAAGGCCTCTTAAGCTTGCTGTCAACTTTAAGCTTATTTTTAAGCTTATTCTTTTGATAAGGTAAAATGCATTTGTTAAGTTGTTTAATAAAAGCTCCTTAATAAGATTGTATTTTTTAAGTTTTTGCTGAATCTCATTTAATAATGCCAAAAAAATAGCTATATCGTAGGGTTGGATTGGTAAACTACTTCATAAAGTCAAGGGTACTCGTTTGCACTATCGTGTAAAATTACACTAATTTGCCCGCCTACCTTTCACTTTACTTTTGTTCATTTTCTACCCTAGAGTTTTTCGAAAAATAAAAAAGGGGGAAAGACACTTGGCCCGGGTGAGCAAGACTCGAACCCGGGACCAAGCGATACAAACCCCCTTTACACACACACTTAACCACTGCGCCCTTGGGTCTTTTTCGTTAAAGACTCAAGGGCCTATTTATTTAAAGGGGTTTTGAGCTTATAGGCTTATAAGCTGTTTTAGCATAATTTCGTGGCTTATGGCATAAGCTGCGTAGAAGTTTGTTATTTTTCGTAGGATTTTAAGTTGTAAGTATTTTTAGAAAAAATTATCAGATTTTTACGTAATCATTTACTAGTATTTAAAAGTTAATTTAGTTAAAAGTTTGTTTAATTCATAAAAAATACAAAAATTATCAACAAAATATTTTGCTATTTTAGAAAAATTATCTTTATCATCTAGTTAGTAGGAAAATATAAAATTTTCGTAGGGTCAATTTACAACCTTTTGTCTTTTAAAAACGGTTCGGGTAACGGGATGTTGTTTTTGACTCGTTTTGAGGTCAAACGAACCCCGTTATTGTTCTGTCTTTTCATTCCTTCGTTATTTTGATCCCTAGATTAGTTTTAGACGACATAAATTTCTTCTGTAGGGATATTTTTAAAGTTTTTTAGTTTCCCCCTTTTGTTCGGATTCGGGCTCTCGTTATCTAGTTTAATTTCGTAATATTCTAGCTTTTTCTTAAACGTTTAGTCGTTATTAGCTAATTTGACTTTTTCAACTTCCCAAACCCATTCTACCTTCAACTCAAATCTTCGATCGTATGATTTACCATTCCATCCTCGTGTGGGGAAAAACGACCCGTGAAAGCTCTAATACTACATGCTCGGTTTTTACAGATTGAGATTGATTTTTACACTTAGATATATATTTTATATTTTACTATATATTATATATATTTACGGTGTGAATCCAGTTAGTCAAGACCAACTCCAAAAAAAAGTATAAAATGGGTTTTTTCAAAATGAAAACATAAAGAACAAAAAAATAGCAAGGGGTAAAGTAGTTGGTGATTATGGTGATAAATAATCAGAGTTAAAGGATTATATCTTAGAACTGAAAAAAATATCTACACACATCTGTTAATTTGGAGTTGGAAAAACCACTTGATCTAAAAAGTATGTATAAATACTTTAAGAGGATCTATGTTTGCTTAGGAGCATTGAAGAAAGGGTTTAAAGCTCAAAACTGATGTGTGTTCTTACAAGCTTTAAATTTATAATAACCAGAAATATCAGTTTTGACTAAAAACACAACATTCGGCAAGTATACCCTATCGAGTGTAATATAGTATTAGGTAAGTCCAGGTCGTTCCACGGGATTTATAGCAATTCACAGATTGTTTATCAAGTAACAAAGCTAAATGATTGTCACGGATCAAATAGCCAAAACGTGTGTATAAAGCAAGCAAGAAACAAGGCATGATCCACATAACATGATAGATATAGATAGAGAAAGACTTTATATAAACAAAGCATACAAGTCATATATGACGGGTAATCATAATAACAAGCATATCTACCAATGATAACATAAAATCCTTTCGGCCTATATACTACATCATCACGAGTGCATTAGGAATGGTTTATATCAAATATGAATACATATGAATTCCTCCCAACCCAGTCAGTCAACATAAGGAAGGGTCTTAAACATAATTCTACTTGGGTTGTTTATCAATTTATCACACAATTCTCACAAGTATGATATTGACACGCCATAAACAAACGGCTTAAAATACATCAAGACAATTAACCCTTTCGGCCTATTTTAATTGCAATGATATACCGAAAGATAAACAATGATCCAAGCAAAGATAATATCAAATTCATAAACATATATATATTCAAAAGTCATAGCAAAATCATCCAAATACCAAATCATGTTTCACATATTGCCAAAACAAACGAGGAACACTACATCATAACCAAACCAATAACCAATTGCTCGTACAAACAACCAACATCCGAACCTCCTAAAATAACATAAGGGGCTGTCACTACCCTTTGTAAATCAGCAACACCTCGCCAAATGGAGTGTTTGGTAACGGGTTTAATATAGTGAAGGAATTAGAGATTTAGTGTGAATCATCTAACCCTTATGGTATGGTGAATTTAGGCTCAGGAAATATAGTGTTTAGGGTCTAGAAATGGTGGTGGATTAATAGTGATGTGTTAGAACTAGAAATTTATAGATGTGGTGTAGTTCGTGGTGGTTACCTGTGGTGAAAAGGGGTGTTTGGATATTGGGTCTAAGACCCCAACCCCTCCTTCCTTTCCTTCTAAGTGTATAAATCCTCTCCTAACAATCTCCTTCCTGACCATCCTAAATGTTCCCCCCCCCTCCCCTGATTCTTCCTTCCTGAAAGATAGATTTGGGTCCTACTTCTACTTTCCTATTTTCCTGAATGTTTCCTTTTCCTTTCCTACCATCTCTTTTCCTAATAACTGGCCTCTTTTTACTACTTCCTTCATTCCATTACTTTAATAGTAACTCCTTCCTATTCCTGGACATAATAACCTATTCTAACAGGCTTCCTATTCTCATCCTTCCTAAGGATTGCTCTTCCAAACTAAATTCTAGAGAGTATAGCGAGTGATAATATGAGTTATGGTTTGTTGTGTAAATGGGATAATGAAATGGCTTGGAAGTCCCCACTATTTATAGGCTGAGTTGGGGTCAAGTGCGAACGCACAAAAATTATTTGTGCGGTGCACTTGGTGAGTATAATGCGGTATCATTTAAATTTCTTCAAATGGAAGTGCGGCGCACATATAAAAAATTGCGGCGTACATGATGAGTTACTGCACATTCTTTGCTGAGACTTTAATTCTTTGACTAATGGAAAGTTGCGGCGCACAATGGGTAATGTGTCTGCGTAACTCCAAGCAAGCGTTTTTCAGCCAATAATAGTTCTCCTATTTTCTTCTAACTTGCTTTCCAATGAATATAAACACTTAAACTTTATTCTCTTTGAGCTCGGGATGACTTCAAGTGAACTAAAACGGAGTTTGTATGACCGAGTTATGGCCAAAATAGTGGACAGGTGTCGGGAAGCTTTGAGTTTGAGTTTACTTCTTCGTTTAAGCTTCAATGTTCCATGTGTACTCTTTTTGTTTTCATTCCACGACTCGTAACCTAGAACATATAATGAGCCAAATAAACTTGATTAGTACTAAAAGTTCTTATTAATTACCAATTTATATATATATAAATCACAGATAATGCGTATAAAATATGTATAATTTGAGCGTTATCATCACTCACGATGCGTTATGCTAGAGTGTTTCTATTACAACTCAAGGGGCCAGCCTTGAGATAAAAAAAAGCTTCCAGCAGAGTGATTCAATACTTTGGGATCTTCTGTGATAAAAGTTCATCTGGCAATGATTGTTAAGCTTTTAAAACTGCCAAGAAAGATTAGAAGAGATTCCGCAATTTCCCAAAACAAGAGATGTACGAGACATTGTACAAGCTTGGGAAAGTACAAATGATCTGTTTGTTAAAATGTCCGCAACACGATCTAAATAATCATAGAAGGTTCAATCTTCTACACTTGGATTAGACATCTCATCCCCGCAGATGCTTGACTCTAAGGTATCCAATCCCCTATGACACCAACATAATTCCTAAGAAATACAAGTCATGGTAAGACCATTAATTCACATAATTGTATGATGAAACTAGACAACCACTAGGAAAAAAATCAATGATATCCTGAATAACGTTGATGCCATTCAAGCAAGTTTTTCAAAGGGATACAACTACCAATGAGTGGTCCCTCCAAAAAACAGGACAAGTTAGTTTAGCAAAGTAAGTATATGAGATGTCATAGAGGAAACCATTCATCAAATACCTATCTACGAAAATCTGTAACAACCGGCAATTTTCGGAATTTTAAATTACTACTTTACTCTTTGACTTTTTGGGTCGGACGTGGCTTTTGACTTTTTGACCTTTTACGGCCACATAATAACGAATACCGCGTAGCCGGTAAATTTTTTTTGAAACACATTTAAATAATAAATCATATTTATTATTACTCATCTCTCTCACGACGTTTATTTTTCCCAACTTGTTTGAAACGAAACCAGAAGACACCTCGAAATTTTTGAAACCCGTACAACCGCGTACCCGGCACAAAAATTATTTAATTATATTAATAGATCACTTTCTATTAAATAAAGGTATTTAATAAGTTATTTATCATGTTACTCAAAAACGTTTATTTAAAAACGCAATTATTTAATTTAAGTTCACTTTACGGACAAAGATTGTCAGAGACACGCAAATAAATAATGAACATTTTATTTAAATTTTATAAAAGATTTATAAAATTATAGTCATATAGATACTCATTTTGTTGGCAAAATTATTTAGAAAACGATGGCGCAACTTTCGTATTTTAAATCATCCGTTAAATGGCCTAAACGAGACCCGAACCATTATAAACAAATTTAACACTTTTGGTCCCTATTTGGAAATATATACAACCATCAACCCTCAACTTTGGGCACTTTTGGACTAACTTGCTACACATTTTTTTCTATAACTTTTTTAATATATATAGGAAGGTTATGTTAGGGTTAAGGGTTATATTTTGTTCTTTTGCATTACAACAAACCCTTCACACAACAACTAATACTCTCCCGATCTCTTATCTCCCTTCTCATCATTTATCTCCGGCGCCGCCACCAACCCTCCGCCACCTCCGGCCATGCCACCGACGGCATCATCCCACATCACGCCCATCCCGCATCACTATCTACACACGATGTGACCATCATCATCATCACTCGTACCATAACCTTTGTCATCCACCATCACCATCCGCACCCCGTACCATCCTCACCATCTCGCTGCCATTACAAGGGTGCGTTGGGTTCGTGGTTAGCACCAGCGGGTGCGTTTGGCCTTCTATCAACAACACCAGGGTCTGTTGGTTTTATTAGTCACAAAAAGGGTGCGTTTTGGCTTAGCAAAAGCACCAGCAGGAAGCGTTGGTTTTTATAAAAACCCACCGGGTGCGTTGGGTTTTTAATTGTAGCCACTACGGGTGCGCTTGGGTTTTTCCAAGCCAAAGCCACCATCAAAATGGGTTCTGGTTTGATATAATAATATATCATAGGCTAAGGGGTGCGTCTGTTTGTGGTTAGCAGGGTGCGTTTGGTTTCTCAGACGCCACAGTGGGCGCGGTTGGGTTCATGGTTCAAGATTAGGGTGCGTGGTTCTATATGTCACCAACGAGGGTGCGTTTGCCATTGTCTCAGCCACCCATGTGCGTTATTGGTTTTTGGTTTAGCACAGGATATGTCATGTGTGAATGTTCATAGACAAGGGTGCATTGGTTTTCGACGTGAGGGACAGCCGCGGGAGTATGTTTACGATGGGTTATAACAGCCGAGGGGGTTACAGCCGAGGGTTTTGGGTTGTTTGAGTTTTTCATTCGATAAGGTGCGTTTGTGTTGATTTTTTACCGGATAGGAGCGTTTGTAAGTTTGACTGAGCTGCACAAGAAGTGCGTTTGTTGATTTAGAAGACAACAAGGGTCGTTATAGTGTTTATCAACAAAAGGGTGTGCCATTGTTTAGCGAATCAACTGACGAAAACGAACGAGGTGTTGTTTGGTTTATATATCAAAACGACGAACTAAAAATAACTTAAGTTTTAATAAATAAAAAAACTGGATATATATATTATGAGGTTGGTTTTTAATCGGTAAATAAATATCATCCTTATAATTGGTTTAATTTAAATATAAAAGGTGTAATATATATTAATTGGCATTTGAAACATTGAAACGCGATTGATTTCAATATATATTCATTAACTGAAAACGTTTAGTTTTGCGAAAATGGAAAAATGATTTTACAAACGGATAAGTGGTTTAGCGAAACAACAAGGGTTCGTTTGGTTTATACAATTGACTAATAAATATAACATAAAGTTTTGATAGATATAAAACAGGATATATATATATTGGTGGTTTAAAATGGTTAAATAAATGTAACATTTATTATTTTGTTTTAGTTTATATATATAAATATATATATAGATGTTTAAAATACGCGGATGTTGAAATATTGATTTCGTTGATTAAGTGGAAAAACATTGGATTTTTATAAATATGGGAAAAGTATATAAACGTAAAAGTCATGACGAAATTTATATAAATTTCTATATTTAGTAATAATTTACTAAAGCTTTTATTATTTTAGAAACCGAAAAAGGGGAGTAAGTTATATTTTAAAGGTATAATAATATGTATTATACAATAACCGGATAAACGAACGAAAACTATACTTTTACAATGAGGTAACTATTTTAGACACGACCCGTCGAGGAAACGAAATATAAATAATATATTACACACCTTGCGTTTACTTTTTGATTTATTTATTTAACCAACCACCAAACTATTACAACTTTAAATCTAAATCTTTTATCAACGTGTCGCGTTGACATAACAATTCATCGGGAAACCCAAACGCATTACCCTAGGCGAGTGAGACTTAGCCGTTAAGACTAGTTGCAACTTCTTGATCGAGCCGTTTCAGTTCTCATTTTGTCTGGCGCTTAATGCGCGCATTCTCGCCAATCGTTCTTCATCATCGATGTGAGTTTATAGCCCCTCTTTCACTTGTTTTACATTTACTTTACAAATCTCGGGGGAGAATACATGCTCAATACAACTTGTTTACATATTCGTTCACAATATCTTTTACATACCATTCTACACACTTGGTTTACATACTTGATTTTGCAATTCATTACAAACGCATTTACATGATTGATTTCAAATTGGTTTACATACTTATTTGCATAGCTCGCTATGGGATACATTATTTGACTTCATTTTTGGTCACAAATGCATACTTTACATTTGAAATGATTTTCGGATTACGATTTGTTTGGCGCCTGCGGGGCCAACAAGCATTACATGCCCGGGTGTTCTTGGAGGGAACACCTACGATGGGAACACATTATTTGTATCACTGCCCGAATCGGGTACATACAACAAGTCTACGTCACAGCGTCATGAACTGTAAATCACTTGGAGGGTGAGCGCGAATGTTATGAAATAGATCTATTCGGGTGTGGATCCCTGTTCGGGTGATTAAGCTATCGCAGGTAACGAACATTATAGCGTGATGTCCACGCGAATGATATAAAATAGATCTATTCGGGATTGACAACCCCCGTTCGGGTGACTAGCTATCACTGGGAACGAACGTTATAACATGTCGGATCACGTTGGGACTACAGGGCCCCCGACAAATACATACTTGGAACATTTTGGTGACATTAAATTTGTCATGCATTATTTATAAAAATCTTTGGGATAAGATTGGTACTTTTGGTCATAAAAATGTGTCGGTGCAATTCCTTTTATAAATCTTTGGTGACAAGGTGGTATTTTTGGTGACATTAAATGTGTCAGCATTCTTTATAAATCTTTGGGATTTGTTTACATGTTAATGTGATGATACAGTGGATTACATTATATTTTACTAATCTATGAACTCACCAACTTTAATGTTGACACTTTTAAGCATGTTTTTCTCAGGTGAATTAGATGCTTGGACTATTTGATGTGCATTGGAGTCTTTACATTCAAGTTTTTCATGGTGATGCAATTATGGGACAACTATTATTTTGATTTCAGAAAATCAACGAGATTGTTTTACAAACGACACATTTAGAGGTCGTTCTCTTGTATCTAGCGCTGTGTATTATGAAGTAGCACCCCAAGTGGTATTCCGCTGCGTTGTTATATTTTGGGGGTGTTACAGATTGGTATCAGAGCACTGGTTATAGAGAACTAGGTTGCATATTTTACCCTAGACTATAACCGTTTTTACAAACATTGCATCACATCAAACATTTTCAAGTGCATAATGCTACTTGCTTATGTGCTTACATTACGTGATGCATTAAGTGCTTACGTGACATACATATATGTAATTTATGTGTTTTCTTTCCTTTTGGGTATATAGCACGTTTTTTTACTATAAGAGTTTATGTATATAAATACCAGAGCGTTTCTTAAACATTGTGAGTCGCACAATGGTCTCAATTATACCTCAGACATTGTGAGTTATACAATGGTCTCATTTTACTTCTTAGACATTGTGAGTTGCGCAATGGTCTCACTTCGTTCTCAGACATTGTAAGTTAAACAATGGTCTCTAAGGATATTATTTTTCTTCATAGCATTATACTATATTGTATTACACGGAGACCGTTATAATTTTTGTTTACATGGAATTATGTATGAATCTAAGTATTACAAGTCTTGTATGGGCGGGACTTGTAATATAAGGATTGATATGATAATTGCTATGTAAACAAAACCCGTCACAGTTCTGTTTACATGGGATTATGTATAAATCTAAGTATTACAAGTCTTGTATGGGCGGGACTTGTAATAGGAGGATTTATATGATAATTGCTATGTTGACTGGTTCATCGAGAATTTTACTGGTTTACTCTAACCAGGGTATCTATTAACTATCTTGAAACTCTACGGTCGTTTTTTTCGGGGTAGTTTACTCCCCGCCTCCACGAAGGCGGAGTTGAAACACTTCGTCCCAATAACTCAGTAGAAACAATGCATCGTTCATCGTCAACCACCTTGAAGGTTATGAGAGTACGCGTATTGCATCGGGAATTATTAAGTAGGATGATTTATAATCTGTTTATTTGAAAGGATTGGGACGCCTCTTCAGTTAAATAAATAAATTATAAATCACCGAACCATAAGTTTATCATTTCTTACTTACATAAATTTGGACGCTTCTTTATGTAAATAGGAAATTATAAATGAGTGGGCTTAATGGTATCCGATATGACACGAGTATGAACCTGAAATCGATAATCATCAGAATCCGTTAAAAGGGTCTAGAGACACAATCGTGTCTTACTACTCAGCAAAATCTTAAGGCCTCACTTGGAGCTACCTTATCTCATTCTTAAGTTATTACTTTTGCCATTGCAAGTCCTTGCAATCACGAACTGTCTGTGGAGCTAACAGACTGAGTACAATATCCCGTTCCCCATTTTGTTATAGTATTGACGTTATGGTCGCTGCTGTTGGGTCCTGGAGCGGTCCCGACTGATACAACTTTATCCAATAGGTAATGCAACTCCCCTTAAACGAGATAAACACCTATCGACGAAACAGATAGTTGGACTATTCATTTCGGGCCACTAGTAGGAAGACTTAGGTCGCGATACATCCTAGTACTGCCAAGTAAGTTGGGTACTTACATACATAAGCCACGTTGATGTGAATCATCGAGCATTACAGCATAGTAGAAACAGGACTCCGTCCTCGGACTTGATAGACTTATACAAACATACTTCAACGCGCATATTACGCTTTCTTTCTTGAAGTTTTTCACTATTATGAGAACTTTTCCTATAATCTGGTCGATAATATGTTCATAAGATCTGCAATAACATATTTTGAGATACTCATTTTGATGGATTGAATATCCTGGACAAACCTAGCCAAATTTTTTTTTTTTTGGTTGATGAGTAGTTATAGAAAAACACGAATTTGCTGAATAAAGTACTGAGTCTTGTTTAGAACGAGTTATTAGACTTAAGTCTGTCCTTTGATCTCACAATCGAACAAAAGTCACCCGATATATACACGAATTTTAATCTCGGGACGAGATTTCTTTATGGGGTAGGTTACTGTAAATCTGAGAATTTTCAAATTTTTTGTATGTCGATTTCAATTGTTGACTATTTAGGGTCTGGCTTGATCTTATATGAACGATCATTCTAAGACGTTATTCACCGACTCGGACTCTAAAGCAATTTGATGTGAAATGATATTTCAGACAACTTTTTAGTTTTGACCGAGAAATCGGATACTGTCAGTAGGTGTCTGAAATGCCTCGCTAGATTTTAGAACCAGAAACGTTATATTAGTACCGGCACAAAAATAATTAAATTACATTTAATTATCACGTTTTATTAAATAAGAATATTTAATAAATTATTTAACATTTTATTCAGTAACGTTTGTTGAAGACACAAATATTCGAGTAAAAAGATCATTTTACGGACAAGTTTATCGGAATATACAAAATAAATTATAAAATGTTTATATAAATATTATAAATCGTTTACGATAAATAGTCGAGTGGAATACTAAATTTTTTTCTGAAATGATTTAGAAAACAATGGTCAAAGTTTCATGCGTTTTTTGAATCATCCATTACGTGGTCCAAATGAGTCCCGAACCAATATTTATAAAAGTTACTCAAATGTTACACTTTTGGCCCCTTGGAAATATTTACAAAGTAAACCCCGAACTTATTGGGTCTTGCCACTTATGTTTTATAACTTTTATATATTTATATATATATAAAATTTATATATATTTCTTCATTTCATTTCATTCCATCTTTATACATATACACACACTTCACCTCTCTCTCTCCCCACCCGCCGGCGACCCACCACCGCAGCACATAAAAACCAAATAAAAAAAAATTTTAAAAAAAAAAAAAAACTTAACAAAAATCAAATAAAAACACAAAACAAAAATACTTTTCGGCGGGCTTTTACGGCGATGACCAAAAAAAGGCTTCCTCGTGATTCCGGATCTATCCGAATCCCACCATCACTCTCCTCCACGCGCCACCCACCACACCACGTCACTCACCATCAACAGCCAAACCCACCAAAGGGTGCGGCTGTTGGTGGTAAACACCAATGAGGGTGCGTTTGTTCTTGGTTCGCAGTCGCAACAAGGGTGCGTTCGGTGGTATAATAACAAAAAGGGGTGCGTCCGTTTTGTGGTTAAACAACACAAGGGTGTTGTGTTGTTTCGGTGGCTTAGCAACAAGGGTGCGTGTGGTTTTGTTATAAACACCACACCGGGTGCGTTGGGTTCGTGTCACAGCCGCAGGGTGCGTACGGGTCGGGTCTGTCTCAAACCAATAGGGTGCGTGTGGTTATATACAGAAGGGTGCGTTTGTTGGTTTATAACACCACGATGGGCGTTTGTTTCTGGGTTATGCAACGCATAGGGTGCGTTTGGTCTAACCCACCAGGGTGCATTTGGTTGTAAAACCACCGAAAAAAAGGGTCTCTGCGTTTGTTTGGGTCAGCCACCCCCGAAGAGGGTCGTGTCCGGTGGTTTTAGTGTTAGACACAAGAGAATGGGGGTGTTCGTTGGTTGTTATACAAGACTAGGGTCCGTTTGGTTTTGGCAGGTTCACAGCCAAGGGTGCGTTTTGGTTTGATAGAACGCCATGGGGTGCGTCGGGTATGGCTGTCGAAACAGCCGGGGGGTTGGATTTTGTACCACAAGGGGTGTTTGTTTGTTCGGTGGCAGAAAGCCACAAAAAGGAGGGGGTGCTCGTGTTGTGGTTTAACCGAAACACCACCAAGGGGTGTTCGTTTCTGTGGCAGCCGACACCGAGGGTGTGTTTGGTCCGGGTTGAAGCCACCACGACCCACAAGGGTGCGTGGGGTGTCGGGTCAAACCACCAGCGGGTGCGTTTGTTTGTTTTCACCAAATAGGGTGCGTTGGGTTGTAGCATAAGCCCCACATAGGGTGCGTTTGGCTGTCAAACAGCCGGGACAGCCGAGAGGAGGAAACGTCGGGTTTGGGTTGGTTTGGGTTTCGGGTCAGCCGCAAAGGGTGCGGTCGGGTTGTGGTGTTAAACAACGCCGAATTGATGGTGCTTGGGTTTGGCTGTTTGGGCACAGCCGGGGAGGACTAGCCGGGGCGTTAGGGTTGTTGTTGTTGCGGGTTTGGTTTGCAACGAAAATGGGTGCGTTTGTTATTGTGACACCGAAAACGCTGTGTGCGTTTTGATTGTTGTTTACTACGAAAACGGATGCGTTTATTTAAAAGTATATTCGATATTTCGTTTATATTGATACGATTAATTCATATGTGATGTTATCCATTAAACTTGCGACGTCTCTAGGTAAAATTATGATATTTAATATGTTTTTAACAAACGGGGCATTAATATTAATGTATAAGCGATACTAGATATAGTTTAGACGAGATTTGAACTAAAAACGGACTTTGGCGCGTTTTGTAACGAATAATTAAGAGCAGAAAACGGAACATGGGATTCGGGATTCGAGACTTTGAAAAGTCAGACTTTGGTTTACAAAATATAACAAATTATATTTTGACGGACGTTTAGACATAAAACGGGACTTGTAACTCCCAATAACGAAGAAACTGGAGTGTAATCGAAATATATACTTTAGTAGAAATGAAGTTAATTTTAATATTATAATATGCAGATTATTTAATTAGACGATTTGAGCACTTTCGAGTCCGTTTCAGCCTTCCGGCGAAACACGAAAGTTGTTCGTAATGACATTTTACTTTGCCGCGAGGATTGTCTGCTTTAAAAGTTAAGATATAGCGGGTCAAAACTAAAGGTCGGTTAATACATTATTTCAATTAATTATTTAATACCACTGTTCGGTTCTAAAAACGGAAGGTCTAAAAATAGTAACTTTCTTTAAATATTAGAGATAAGTTATATTGGACGGAAAATAGTATATATACATAAAATATACTAAGTGGTTAAGTGTTTAAAAGAAGCGCAACGTGGATTTCTCATCACTGTATTGTAAGCTTTACATATTAATATATGTATGATTTTCGTCGTTCGATGTACGCATCGTTGATCGTATTTAAATACCGTGTATTATAACTAGAGAGACACATATTTATAGTGGTCGTGGCCGGAATTCGCTTGCAGATACGGTTGTGATTTATTTTGGATTATTTAAATCGTGGTCTTTGTTAAAGGTGAGTTTAGAGTTCCCCTGTTTTTACTCGTTTACATATATTTGGGGTGAGAACATGCTTGTTTGCAAATGCATTTACATGGTTTGATTAAAATGATTTACTAACTTTTTTGCATAACTCGCTATGGGGATACATTTATTTGACTTCATTTTTGGTCACAAATGCATACTATACATTGAAATGATTACGCGATTTAGCTTAGGCTTGATTGAACTGATAACTACAAAATTTTATGCCGGAGTGTTATTGGAGGGACGCACCGGTAACGGGTAGTAAATATTTTTAAAATTTACTGCCCGGGTGTTCTTGGATCGGGGACACGGTGGTAACGGCGAGTACATATTTTTTTAAAATTAATGGCTCGGGTGTTCTTGGAGGGGACACCTGGTAACGGGAGTAACATATTTTAAATTTAATGCCCGGGTGTTCTTGGAGGGGGAACCCGGTAAACGGGGAGTAATATTTTTAAATTATGTCCCGGGTGTTCTTGGAGGGGGACACCGGTATCGGGCAGTTACATATACTTTTAAATTCT
Source organism: Tanacetum coccineum (assembly GCA_026074375.1). Lineage (NCBI taxonomy): Eukaryota > Viridiplantae > Streptophyta > Magnoliopsida > Asterales > Asteraceae > Tanacetum > Tanacetum coccineum. Next base: position 31,904 of record BQNB010001341.1, on the reverse strand, counting down.
TGCCCGAATTGGGTACATACAAGTCTAACGTCACTGCGTCATGAACTGTATAAATCACTTGGAGGGTGAGCGCGAAGTTTATAATAGATCTATTCGGGTTGTGGATTCCCCTGTTCGGGTGATTAGCGGATCGCCTGGGGAACGAACTATTATAGCGTGATGGTCCACAGCTGAATGATATAAAATAGATCTATTCGGGATTGACAACCCCCGTTCGAGTGACTAGCTATCACTGGGAACGAACGTTATAACATGTCGGATTACGTTGGGACTATAGGGCCCCCCGACAAATACTTTCGTCGGAATAGTTTGGTGACATTAAATGTGTCATGCATTTTTTATAAATCTTTGGGACAAGATTGGTACTTTTGGTGACATAAAATGTGTCGTGCATTCTTTATAAATCTTTGGGATAAGATTGGTATTTTTGGTGACATTAAATGTGTCATGCATTCTTTATAAATCTTTGGGATTTTTACATGGTACTGTGATGATACAGTGGATTACATTCATATTTAAACTAATCTATGAACTCACCAACTTTAATGTTGACACTTTTAAGCATGTTTTTTCTCAAGTGTGAAGTATAGATGCTTGGATTATTTGATGTGCATTGGAGTCTTTACATTCAAGTTTTTCATGGTGATGCAATTATGGGACAACTATTATTTTGATTTCAGAAAATCAACGAGATTGTTTTACAAACGACACATTTAGAGGTCGTTCTCTTGTATCTAGCGCTGTGTATTATGAAGTAGCACCCCAAGTGGTATTCCGCTGCGTTGTATATTTTTGGGGGTGTTACAACGCACAAGTCATTTGGTTGAGAACGCAACTGCTTGATTATGGATATCGTTACAACAAGATTCCAATGTATTGTTACTCAAAAAGTGCAATTGACATATCGTGCAATCCGGTACAACATTCATGAACAAAACACATTAACATCCGTTATTATTTTATCAAGGAGCATGTTGAAAAAGGTACAATTGAACTTTACTTTGTCGGGACGGAATACCAACTTGCTGGTCTATTTACTAAAGCCCTTCTAAGAGAAAGGTTTGAGTATTTAGTTTAACATGATTGATAATGTGATGTATGACTCAACTGAGTTGGAACAATCTTGTCAAGTTATCTTCTTGAATGAAAGATCATGCATCAAATTTTTTTGCAAATACATTTCAAAAACAAAATACAAAATTCAAAAATTCAAAAACATTAAAAACAAATAAAAAATTTGAAAAATACAAAAACTACAAAAATATAATTTAAATGATACAATCACATATCTTCTCCGTTTTTATCAGTTTCATGATATTGTTTTCACAAAAAAATGGTTCTTACAATGCTAAAATATATCTTGAACTGAGGGGGAGTAAATCATTTATAAAATGATCTTTCACTACTAAAATATGTGGTTTGTAATCATAATACATTCACAAAATAAGGATTTCTTGAAAACATCTTTCAAAAATCATCAAAGTTTGAAAAATTCAAGTGTGAAAAATAGCAAAAAGTAACAATCTCTTGAATAAGTCCTTTAATTAGACATTTATTCGAGGGGGAGTTATGAAATTCTTGATTTTCAAAATCTTCTCGAGAATGTTCAAAACTGCAAAATTAACTATCTCTCGATAAGTTCTTTCTGTAGATATCTTAGGGGGAGTTATAAAGTTTTTAGTTACTTCATCATCAGAAAATAAGAATATATTCTCAAAATAAAAAATAACTTCTTTATGAACTAAAGTTTTATCAAAAGGAAAATGGATATTTGTTTGAGGGGGAGTTATGAAATTTTTCAGGAAATATCAAAAAAACAGAGAATCTTAACTGTGAAAGTAATTCAAAAAGGTTTGTTGTGAAAATAGGTCTAACTCCAAGGGGGAGTTATGAATTTTTTTTGTGGTATTAATGCTTACGAAAGTAAGTACAGGAAATGAAAGTGCCAAAGTGCAAAATATAGTTTCGTATGGGTTATTAATGTTTACGAAAGAAAGTCAAGGGACTAAAAATGTAAAAATTCAAAATATAGTTTCGTATGGGCTAAATAATGTTTACGAAAGTAACTTGAGGGACTGAAAATGTAAAAAATGCAAAGTTATTTTAGAAAGTATAAAATGAACAGGTTTCATACGTAACCTCTTACTTTCATACACACATAAAAATTGGTTTCATAAATTCTTTGCACATTTTGAGCTTTCGTAACTTTGAAAACAACAATCCACATCGTTTTGTCGATTCTCAGTGATAATCAAATGTAAAAAACATGATATATTTGATTTCCTTTGTGCATAACTTCTTTAATTGATTGTTAACTAAGGTTTCGTATAGATCTAGGGTTTCGTAAAAAATAAAAGTGTTTGAAATATGAAATTAATTGAGGCAAAACATTATTAAGAATCATAGAACATGATTTGAATGAATTGATCACTGAAAACATCATTTGTGGACTAAGATCATGAGGTTTCGTAATCTTGATGGTTTCGTAAACTTGAAATTTTGCTTTAGGACATAAGAATAGTCTTAAATTGTTAATGAAATGATAATAATAAGCTTAAGATCAGGAAAAATCTTTCAGTTTATCATTTTCGTTGATAATAATGTTTTACGAAAGTAATGGTTTCAGGTTTCAGTTTTGTAAAAAAGTTTTCAAAATGGTTTCGTAAAGGATAAATGGGCCAGCAAATGGGTTTTGTAAGACAACATTGGGCTTTTATTATGGGTTTCGAAAAATAATCCTAATGGGCTAATTTTTACGAATACTTAAATGGCCTTAATCGTTACACAAAATGGTATTTTACAAAACCAATGATAAATTTAGTTATAAAATTATATTTCTATATTGATAATTGGACCAAATGGTAAAGATTGTGTTTGGTTTCCACCGTTTCCTGAATTTAACGTGATGATGATTGAGCAATCTACTGACCATCCAAAAATTGTATATAAAAATATGTTTTGCATAGCTTAAATTTTTTCATTCAGTGATCAATGGTTTAAATGATTTGAGAAAAATGAATAAACATGGTGATTCATCTGTTTGTGATCATAAACTCTCATGTCTCAACAAAGACAAATTTCAAAGTTTTTAAAAGATTGTTTAAAAAACAGTTCAAAGTGATTTATGAATATCTATTGTACTCAATTGGGTAACTGGTCTAAGTCATGTTCGGTTTCGACCGTTTTCTGCACTAAACAGAACGAGGAGTAAGTGGCTTAATGACCATCCAATTGTTGTTACATTAGTTTGGTTGTATAATCATAGTTTTCAAACATCTTTGAAAAACTTGTAACTTTGGAAATGTTATCTCAATTTCTATCCAAAAGTTGTATCTTTGTGTCAGAAAGTGGTACTCTTTTACTGAAAAGTTTTTTATGAGAATATAAAGTTATACTCTTGGATTTCTTAAACATCAAATGGTTGTCACAAACTTGTGTTTTAGCTAAATTGGTATTTTTAAAATTAGAGTATATCTTTATTATTCTTGAAAGAGTATCATCTCACAAATGCTTTTTGGTAAGGAAATTCATGTTAGGTTTAAGAAAAGTGTTTATTATTAGATGAATTGGTCTTTGTATAGTTTTGTTTAGTTTTATAGTTTTATTAGTAATTATAATGTAATAAAGTCTATCTTGGTCAAAGTTAAGTAAAGTTGACCAAGGTTTGACTAAAGTTAGGAAAATAGAATAGGAACAACAATAAGTATAAATACCCATCTAGGAGGGGTATTTATACAAGTCTTTACATTTTGTAAACTCACTTCTCCCTCTCATTTTTATTTTCCCTTTTGGAATGAAAACTTTGAAAATGATGAAAAATACTCTCTAGCTCTTCTCCTCTATTCTAAAGCTTTCGTATGATATCTACTATGCAAACATGACATATAACAAGTGGTATCAGAGCCAGGAGAGATTAAGTGCGTGTTTCGTGGATCAAATCAAGCTTAATCGTACCAAATTTCGATCAAGGAGCTTTCGTATCGTTGAGTTTGTAGGTTTCGTAGAACGCTAAGTGATTAGATGATTTGATGAGTTTTTGATCTTAAAACGTTGAAATATAACTTTCGTAACCATCAATTTGTAGGTTTAATAACTAGTTTACGGAAAATACTTGCTTAGAATTGAATTTGATCTAAAAAATATGGATTTGAAAGCTTTCATAAGCCAGGAAACCCGTAAGGTAATCGAACATCTCAACTATTATTCATATTTCACCTTTTCTCTTCATTTTATTCTCATAAACATCGACATTCAAACAACTAACAATTCCCCCACACTTAAGATAAGAATACATCACAAAAAACACGAATACAAAGGTATACAGTCTTCATCTTCGTTGAAATGGTACAACCCTCATAACAAAATGCGAGCAAACTATAAGCAAAAATAAACCAATCATACCGAGCAACTAGAAACCAACCATAGACTTTCGATGATGGGTAAGGCTAGGTTAAAGGTTATATATTTTTGTATTTTTTTCTTTGTATTTTCTGGATGAGAAGAATGAATAGAATGGCTCAGCGGGTTAAACTAGGGGTATCTAGCACTAAAGATGAGTGCTAACATAAGGGTTTTATTTGAGTGGTTAGCTAATAAGTGTAATTAGCTAAAAGAATATGTTAAATGGATAGGCTAATTTAGGTTAAATCCTAAGTTGCCTCTTTATCATATAAAAATACCTATATCACGAGAACGTGATCTCACTGCGGTCTCGTAATGATTTCAAGCACAAGTTCTAGAATCAATAAATCACCGACACACTCATACAATTTTTAAACTGATACCAATGCTCCAGAAAAGGCGAAAAACTACAAATACACAGCCGTAACGACGGATGTGACACTTGCAATTGCATTCAAACCTTAACTCGAGAAAGCTAAAGGTAAAAATTATTTCCATAAGATTTAAAGGCGAACCTCACATTTTTGGAGTAATGGGTATAAATACGCAAGTAATGTCATCGATCCCGAGTCAGATCTGCTCTATCAATCGGGACACATCTTCGATTTCAAAACTTTATATTTTTTATTATTATTACGTTTTATTCTAATATATTAACCTAAGTGACAAAAGAAATTTAAAAACAAGATTAAATTTTTAGATTACCGAGGGCGAACAAAAGTTAGAAATTAATAATGAGTCTAATTTTTTAATTTATTTTTCCCCCACACTTAAGTTGAGTATTATGCGTAATTTAGGAAATAAATTAAAAGTAGGATAATAGGAAAAATAAATATAAGAGAAACGAAACTTCCCGGGGCTCATAAGTACTTGGTTGAATATGGCGTGAAACGGAACGCCAAGCATGTGTATTCTACCACATGTAGTATACTAATCCAAATATATCACATCCCCAAGTGATAAGCATCACCACCAATCCAAGATCCGCTTGTTTTATTAATCTGCAAAATAAACAAAACTACGAAAACCGTCAAATACTAAAGCGCACATTCGTAGGCAACACAGTTGTATTTAGCGTATGCAACAAGCCTTTAAACACGTCGGTAGCCCGAATGGACGAGTTATAGTCTATTGAGGGTTTCCAACGAACACACCCACAAATTTCAAAAACAATTTTTATATATTTTTTATTATTTTTCGTTTAAAATTTTTATTTATAAACAATTCATTAAAACAAGCACACACAATTTTTTTTTGGATTTTTAGTTTTTTTATGAGTTTTGGTTTAAAGACAAATACATATCAAGTACATAATTATTATTTAAGGTACGAAAACTTATAACTACTAACAAAGATAATCACATATAAAGATTAAAACAAATATTGTTGGGTTTTTTTTATTTTTAGTATAAATCAAACACACAATAATTATATAAGGTATACAATTTTTTATTTATTTTATTATTATTATATTAATTTTTTTTTACTTTTTTAATTTTTTTGGCAGACTAGAAGTGTGTCGCACTTAAAAGAAAGTGCGGCGTACTTATAACATAATTTTATATAATTTTTCAAATATTCAAAAATACTAGCGCGGCAAAAATTATAAAAGTGCGTCGCACACTAACAAATGTGCGGCGGTTTTATTATGACTGAAAACATTTTTATAATTTTTCACACTTAATTAGTTAGCAATACATATATAAACACACAACACAAACACATAAACATACACAAACACACAGCACAAAGTAAGAAAAGAAAATACGAAACTCTTTTTAGATTTTATACTTTTCATAATTTAACAATATTTAAATGCAAACAAACACACACAATCAAACAATTCAACAAATGCTAAAAAAAATGAATGAATACTAATATAAGAGTTTTATTACAATCTATACGATAAAGAACGAAAAAGAAAATATTTTTGTTTTTCAGACCCAGAAAGTGCGGCGCACAAAAGAAAATGTGCGGCGTACTTTCTGCAAAATTTTCAAACTTTATTCTTTATTATTTTTTACAGATGCAATAAAATAGAAATAATCAAACAAAACTAATAAACATAAAGCATGGTTTTATTATATGAACAGGAACATGTCAAAATCAAAATGAAGCAAGAATTAAAATCTTTTTTTTGGTTTTTTATGACAAACTAAATATTCACAAATATGCAAGGTGTATAATCAAATAAAACATGATTTCAAATGATCACATACCTGAGACTAGCATTTTGGGGTTTTGTGGTTTTTGGTTTTAAATCTGATTCTGCTTTTTTTTTGCAGAAAGTGTGGCGTACTTTCTGGGTTTTCAGGAAAACCGGCGCATAAATTGCACGTGCGGCGTACTTCCTGAAGAAAAATGGTTTTTTGTTCAGTTTGCCAGAAACTGTACGGCGAGTTTATAAATTGTGATTTGAAAAACAGTACAGCGATTTTGGTGTGCAACCGACGTTCCTCGGGTATAAACCTGCAAAATAACAAATGAGAACATGGGAAGTACGACGCACTTCATGAGAAGTGCGGCGCACTTGCTGCAACAGAAGACATTTTTGAAATTTTTAAGAGATTTAAACACACGTAACATGTACAAGACTAGCAAACAAACTGAGAATAACTAAACAAATCCCTGGCAACGGTGCCAAACACTTGATGTGTGTTTTTACAAGCTTTAAATTTATAATAACTAGAAATACCGATTTTGACTAAAAACACAACATTCGGGCAAGTATACCCTATCGAGTGAAATATAGTATTAGGTAAGACCAGGTAGTTTCACGGGATTTGTAGCAATTCACAGATTGTTTATCATGTAACAAAGCTAAATGATTGTCAAGGATCAAATAGCCAAAATGTGTGTATAAAGCAAGTAAGAAAAAAGGCATGATCCACATAACATAATAGATAGAGATAGAGCAAGACTTTATATAAACAAAGCATTCAAATCATATATGATGGGTAATCATAATAACAAGCAAATCTAGTAATGATAACATAGAATCCTTTCGGCCTATATACTACATCATCACGAGTGCATTAAGAATAGTTTATATCAAATGCATATATATGAATTTCTCCCAACCCGGTCGGTCAACATAAGGAAGGGTCTTAAACATCATTCTACTTAGTTTGTTTATCAATTTATCACACAATTCTCACAAGTAAAGTATTGATTCGCGACTCAAAACTAACCACTACAACTACCCCTTTCGGCCTATGAAAGTTGAAATGATCAATCAATAGATAAAAAAGGATCCAAGTAAAGATAACATCAAATTCATGAACATTCATATTCATAAGTCATAGAAAAATCATCCAAATATCATATCATGTTTCACATATGAGAAAAAAGTACTAAAAACTAATATTTCAACTACAACAACCACCAATCCCAAAACTAATAGTTCCATGATTAACCAACAACCAAATGCTACTAAGATAACCTGGAATATACCAAGTAACTTCTGGAAATCCGCAACATATCACCAGATGAAGTGTTTGGTAACAAGGTTTATGGTGGTGAACTTTGGAGAATTTGGTGTGAATCCTCTAAGAATCAAAGTGGAAAGTGTTTAGATTCTGGAAATGGATGGTTTGTGGTCTAGATATGGTGTTAGAACTTTGGAAATTAGTGGTGGAGAGTGGTGGTTCATGGTGGTGAGAAGGGGTGTTTGGATCATCAGATCCTAAGATCCTCACCATTCCTTCCTCCTCTCCAAAGTGATTTAGAGGTTGTGTGTGTTAGAGATGTGTTGGTGTCTGTTTCCCTAGAGTTTTAGGGGGGGGGGGTATTTATAGGGTAAAATTTGCTTGGGGACCAAGCAAAGGATGAATGTGGTCCATTTTGAGGCTAAATTTATTTTTGTAATGCTTCAGACTGAAAGTGCGGCGCACATTTTTATTTGTGCGCCGCACATTTGAGGCGGTGGAAAATTTTCATAAATGCTGCTGAAGTGCGCCACACATTAGGTAAAACCGCCACACTTTGTGCAATTTTAGCACTTGGCCTTTTTTAAGGTTGTAGATAATTGAACTCTCTTCGTGTGGCCGCCAGATTCGCGTCAAACCAAGTTTGTATGACTGAGTTATGACCAAAACAGTAAACATGTGTCGGGAAGCATTCAACTCGAGTTATTTCTTCGTTTAAGCTTCAAATCTTCGTGTTTTCTTCTGTTTTCTTCCACGACACGTCATATGAACCTACAATAGCAAATATACTGGATTAAGTACCGAAAGTTCTTATAATTAACCAAAATAGATATATAAAAGTACTGATAACGCATATAGAAACATGTATAATTTGAGCATTATCAACAGTCATATGCTTTGAGCACTAGTTATCAATAATACAAAGGACGAGCTAGATCACCTGCATCACATGAAACAAATGCAGATGGAAGAGTGGACAGTTTGGCTACCTATTTCTGAGTGGTAACCGGTGTTTTGTATTTTGTTTGAACACTAGTACTACTCTTTGACACACTAGTTGGTGATTGTGCAGTTTTGCTTTTGGGTGACCAATTAAAACATGGCTGGTATTCAAACAATTTCTGCCATTTTTGGCTTGTTGCAATTTTGTTTTTCATGTAATTGCTAAGTGTCCTACTTTGACTAGAATCAAGGTATAGTGATAACGCACTAGAGACCTTATTTGTTGCTGTTGGGGTTTTAGCAACATTTAATCTAGATTTCGCAACTACAGATGTAGCTCTTAAATTCTTAGATTTTGCTGCTACGGGGGTAGTGAATAATGCTCTTTTTACCCTAGAATCTGTAGACAAAGCATAACGAGCAACATATTTTTCATGAGAAAGCATAAACACCTCTTTACCATAAGAAACACAAACAATATTCGAACTGTCATTAACAACATTTACAGTCTTGGTGTTTAATACACTTGCATTTGATTGACATATAGTCGAATTCATTGTTTCACGCTTATTAGAATCTATTCTAACACTACTTGACATCTTTCGAACATGTGCATATGAGATCTTATCATTAGTGTTCTTCAAGACTCTATTATTTAATTTAGTGTCCTTAGACTTTGGTCTTCTAACACTATTAGAACTCTCTACTCCTGTGGAATTAGAAACATTCATGTTAGTTTTAGAAACTTGCGTGTGTGACTCTTGTGTTGGAAGTTTATATATTCCTCTTGCAATAACATTTGTGTTCTTTTTTTGTTTTTGCTTATTTTTGGGTGTGGAATGTGAAGTGACTGGTTTTGTCCTCTGGATTTGAAACTTTCTTAGCCTGAGCTACTATGTTGTTAGGCAATGGTGTTACACATACAAGTTTTCATGAGGTCACAAATTTGTTAAACTTAGTATTTACACCCTTCCCTTTTTCAAAGGTTTTGAGTTTATCCTTAAGCTCAAAAATTACCATCAAAAGATCTTGATTCTTAGAACGCACATCACCATAAGCATACGTCTTTTAACTGATACTTTCAATTAACTCGATAACCTCTTGTTGATGTTGAGCCTGTGTTGCTTTTATTGAATTTAAAAGCTTTTGATATTCAAGTTTGATATTTTCTCTTTCTTGAACAACAGAATCAACTTGAGTTTTTAGCAACACGTTCTCATCATTCAATTTTGACAACCTTGACTTCCAAGAGACGTCACAAGACATTTTCTCTTTTTGATGTTGTAGTTTAAGTTCAAAATCAATACTTTGAGCTTGTGATCGCTTAAAATCATTTTCGAGAATTTTGCTTTTGCTGAGTAAATTGGCTTGGATATCTTTGGAGTCACTTGAATTTTTCTCCATTTCATTTTTTAACAAATCATTTTTATGTTCTTCAACAGAAATCACCACACAATCTCGAATTTCTCTAGTCAATGATACTTCCAAAAGTCGATCTATTTCGTTTTGAAAAATATTATCTTTTGGTAATTTTTCCTCAACTTTTTGTTCCATTGATTCAAAAATATTTAACATTTCATGTACTTCTTTAATAAGTTCGTGTTGAAGTTCTTTCAAAGTCTTTGTCTAAGATTCTGACATCGGAATTACGTCAGTTTTATAAAACTCTCTTAAAGATCTTTGATTGTCAAACATCCATCTCCTTTTTTTATCTTCTAAAAGAGTGACATCAATTCGATCCCGTAATGCGATAATTGCTAAATCCATTTTTTCAAACATTTTTAATAATTTACTCTCTTTTAGCATTTTTGGAATTTGTAAATCTGACATGGCTTCATTTGACTCAGAACATACATTAGAAGTAGAAGGAATTGAAAAATATGTTTGTTCAACAAAAGGTTCTTTTTGAGGAACAAATGTTTCATAAAGAGCATTTCATTTTCCATGATCTAGTTAAATCATTTTGTTTCTCATTTTCAATCGAATTTCTTCCACGTCCTCTAATTCCTCATAATCATGTGAATCAATTTTTAAATTATTACTTTGAAGCATTTCACCATGATACATTTTTGGTTATGCTGCAATGGCTTTCTTGAGACATTCGAGATTTTGATAACCCAATTTAGAAAAGGATCATAAACTTTATTATGTGTCTTTCCAAGCATGTGAATGGTTTGAATTGATTGACCTATTTTATAAACAATTCGATCATGAGAACTCAGTTTTTCTTAGAGATCAACAATATCTTCAATATATAGATTTTCTCATTCTTTGAAAGCCTTTTTAGCCAACCGAGTTTCATGTTGAATTATTATCTTTTCATTTTCAACTTTGAAAAAATCACTTTCAGTTTTATCTTTTTCTTTCAAAATTCGTTCATGGTGTCTTTATCAGCACGTATTTCACGTTCCAAATCATCACATGTTTCTTTATATTTTGAACATTGCAACATTTTTGACTCAAATGTTTTGACCTGTTCCTTACACTTCTCAAGCTCTATTTGTAGCAACTCTTTATGCTTTTTAAGCTCATTGTTTAATCGTTTTTTATTTTCAGCATCTCTTTGAACATTGTGTCACACCCCGCTAGTGGCGGAAACACGGGATGCAACGATACCGTTCATCGCACAAGATACAAGATCATACACTTTACAATTTACAAATAAAAGATTTGAATTTACATTAACTTTACAAGTTATGACATGGCGGTACAACAATTTCAACTCATCTTGACTCAACCCCCTAGGGTAAACATCTTTGGTCTTCCAACCTCGTTCACATACCTTTAATTGACACACCTGAAAATGATACTCGAAAACGTCAACAATAATGTTGGTGAGCTCGTAGGTTTGACCTTAAACCCAACAGCTGTGCCAATATTTCAAACAGTGGACAATAGTGCAAACAATAGTGCAATATGATAGTGAATATATGCAAACAAACATAGCATCACCGCTAATCAATAACCATATATCACTTACGCACCTAAAAGGCCTACCAGCTGGAGCCCTAAATTAGGGCAGGACCACACACAAACTAGGGTAGGCGTATCCATCCGCTCCAATAACTACACAAATACTGGGTAGGCGTACCCATTCGATCCAAACAATCATACAAATACTGGGATAGGCGTACCCTTCCGATCCAAACAATCATGCAACACATAACATTCACATAGCAGTCATATGCACATATCTTGTCCCAAAAACAAAACCACATTTCGCACAGTTCAATTCAAAACAGTTCAAAACACATTTGAGTATATAATTTTCCCCCAACAGAAAAACAGTATAAAAATAGGGCTACGAGAACTCACCTCAATAGCAAAATGCAAATAACACAAATCTCAATCTCAAAGCACAAATAATCTCAACGCAAGCGCACAGCAGTACTCGGCCACGACCTAATCATTTTCGACACCTTATCAATATTTATACAAAGTTGTCTTATTGTACAAGTGTTCATCTTTACACACACCAAGATTCTCAATACCGTTACAAAAACCCCTCTTTCTTATCACCAAACCTTTACTTCTTATCTCAAAACCGTTATCTTATAATGAACCCGTTATCTTTTATCAAAACCGTTATCGCATAATGAAACCGTTATATTTACCAAAAGCGTTATCTCACAACGAAACCGTTATCTTTACCAAAAATGTTATCTCATAATGAAACCGTTATATTTACCAAAATCGTTATCTCATATTATGGTTGTGTGGTAATTACGAAAAATGACTCAACACTTAGGCTAAGTGTGACATAAATACAATTCACTCAAGACACCTTCAATCGCTAAAACGAAACAGTCGACCAAAAACTTCGCGGAAATCTGACGAAAAGAAATGAGCAAGAGCTCAAGAGCCGAAAATAAATCAACATTTCCGTAATCGATACGATATATATATATATATATATATAAGTATTTAATAATTTAAATAAAATAATAATATTTTATTATTATTTTCGTCTTATTATCGGGCTAATGAGGTAATTACAACATCTCGTTATTTTAATATGCCCATGTCCAATAGTTTTTACCTCGACACTTAATCTTTCATACAAATCATCTTTTATTCCTTCAAATCAAATCGACACAACGTTTACATATATTAAATATTTAAGAGATGCTTCGAGGAAATATATCTTTCGTCTTGTAATAAATTTGAAATAAAATAATATTTTATTATTAAACTCCTAAAAATTTACTCTTTAAGTAAAGTTTATAAGTATAAATTTCTTTTGAAAATCTGGCATGACCTGCACGTCTATACGACGTTTTCCAAGGTTTTAAACCTTAATCCCAAACATTATTCACGAACTCAACATTTTCCGATAAAATAACAAGAAAATCAATACTTTCAATATTTTTTATCCAACTGTAGAAAAATAATCCAATTACATTTGGCAAGTCCAACAAAATCCCTCTTAGTCCAAACCAAATCCATTAGTCCATTTATAAGTCCACTAATCCATTTACTTGTTGGGCCTTATGGCCCATTAAGGTCTTAAGAATTTAGCTCGATAGCGAAACTTAGTTCGTACCTTTTTACATAAGTCCAAAATATAAACCCAAACCCAATGGGCCTTGAGCCCATTAAGCCAGACTAATATAAGCCGAAGCCGAATCAGCTATAAGCTCAAAAATATATAAGCAACAACCGAATAAGCCAAAGCCAAAAATATAAACCGAAACCGAATAGCCAAAGCTAAATATATAAGCCAAAACCGAATAAGCCAAAGCCAAATATATAAGCCGAAACCGAATAAGCTAAAGCCAAATATATAAGCTGAAACCGAATATGCTTAAGCAAAAAATATAAGCCGAAAGCGAATAAGCTATAAGCTCAATATATATCGAGAACACAATAAGCCATAAGCTCAAAAATAAGCCAAACCATAAGCTCTTCATGAGCTTTCAAATAAGCCGAGACCAAGTGGACCGAGCCCACTTCTTGTGTCGGGCCGAAATCAACCAAACGGACCCTTTGGTTGGGCCGAACCCATACCGAAACCAAACAAAACCCAATAAGGCCTAAGCTAGAGACCAAATAAGCTCGAAAGCCAAAACAAGCTTTAATAAGCATTTTGCCAAAATGTTATTTCACCACAACAACCAAAATATTCAAACTTTAAATCCTTGTTCCCTTTTTCTTTCTAACCGACGCACGCAACACCCCTTTTTTTACATTTTCGCAACACAAGCATAGAAGTACAACTTAAATTAAAGTTTTTGAAAAACTTACTTGTTTGACGAGTTTTGTTCGGTTGTGACGCGTGAAGGAAAGACCCAAAATCTTGTTTCTATAACCCAAGAATACTAGTTATCAACCCAATAATGTTTTTTAACCCCGTGTCTTTGATAAATCTTCAAAATCTTTGTTTCTTGCCCTTGATGTTGCTCGTCCGAATATATATAGTACTAGGGAGATATAATTTTTTTTGTTTATTTTGAAAATGAGTGAATGAATCAAATTGTTTGAGGTGGTGATGGTTATAAGAGTACTAGGGAGACAACTTAGCTTAGTAATAGCCACCTTGTCCCTTAAGGCTTATCTTGACCGAATGGATCCTAGGAAGGGTCTCGGGTTTATCTTTTCGTGTCAAGATCGCTTAAAAACTCTAAGTTTGACGATTTAAAATGTTACCCAAGTCTAATTAGTATTCCCATTGCGTTTAAAATCACTTTACTATAAATCTAGGTTATTTATACGACACATGTCACTTTAATTTGTTACAAAAATTCTATTCAGACGTTGCCGGCCTCACAAACGTAAAAACACTTTAAATGTCCAAATAACTTTTGTCAAAATTGACTTGCTCACAATTTACACTTTAACGACCGTTACAGTCTTTTACCGAATTTTCACGGACATAACCGTTTTCTGGCAACGTTTTCAAAGCCATGAATTTATTACTTAATTAAACTCATTTACACACTTCTAAATCACTTAAATTATTCTCAATTAAACTGTCGTGCCGGTACGCGCTGCGTGATGATTTTCGCTAAACGCGGGAAAACTTCCCGGAAAAGCACTGAAAACTTCAAAACCATCTTAAAATAGCAAAACGAACCAAAAGTGATTCACTTACAAACTCATGACTCTCCCAAAACCCGGTTAAACCGTAACCGTTTTACGCAAAAATAGTCAACAGAAGTCAACTTTTCAGCTTTCATCAAGAAAACTGACAAGATTAAAAGACTTCAAAATACTAAATTAAAACATTTTATAATACTTAACCCTGAGTAAATTACCGGTTATCACACATTGTATGCCAGAATTTTGACATCATGATATTGGTCATGAGCATTTGAATCATGTTCAGCCGATCCACCATTATTTTCCACATAAGGATCATCAAATATGATATTAGAATCAATTTGATCATTATCAGATGTGTTAATAATAGTTTTACGTTTCCCATGATTCTTGTGTTCATGAACCCCTTTGGGTATCATTTTGTGTGAAGCATTTACCTCATTGACAGCCTTTGTATCATAGTTTGGCTCAGTCACATCGTTGTCATCAGCTGGTTGAATTCGTGCCATCATGATTACTGCAACAGTTAGCTCTTTTAATGTTTCATCTCCATAAGAATTATCGAGCATGAAATCATTTTCTTCATCCTTTAGGTTGCTTCCGGCTTCATCTTTCATGGCTAACAACATTTGCTCTCTAAAATACTTTGCATCACGAACTCTTGGTTTTTGACAATCACAAGCATAGTGGCCTTTTTCATTGCAGTTATAACACTGAACATTTTCTTTTCCTAGATTTGACTCAGTTCGTGGAACACACTAAACAATCTGATTACTTTCATCATTCTTAGTTAACCCATTTCCTACATTAAATGCTTGATTCCTGTTTTGTCTCCCTGCATTCCTGTTACCATTTCCACCATATCTTGCATTCTTGATTTGTATGTTAACTCTACCATCCTGAATTACAGCTTGATTTTTTGTATTTGATGAAGTACGAAGACGATTATTGGTAGGTGTAGAGAACTTCTAGGTGATTTCTCAAGCTAATAACATCATTGCAGTTGTAAGCTTGTCTTTTTGAGAATCCCCTTGTAACTCCCCTTGATAATCTTCTTCATAATCAACAACTGATGAAGGATGTGTGACATAGTATGGTTGTGGTGAATGTGAATAAGAAGGACTTGCATAAGATTGTGACGAGTAAACATTTGAATGAGAAACGAGTGTTAATGGATCATGATTCTTTGCAGCTCTCTTTTCTTTAGATGCTTATAAGAATACTTGTCATGAATTGTGACGAGGCGAGCATTTTGACATGAGTCAAATTAGGGCTAATGGTTTTCATGATTCCTTGTAGTCAATCATCTTTTTTTTGCTTTGGCGAGGCATGAACAATGTGTTCGAATTGCACTAATAATCATACAAGCTGATATATAAATTGTATCTCGTCCAGTTTTGGTTGTGACGAACCATGGTAACAAATTTTGCTCCACTCGGTTGCAAGCAATTGAGAAACTCGGTTTTTGATTTATACTGGAATAGTACGAAACAGTATTACAGGTGCATAAAATTCACAACATTGTCAAACTTTCATACAACAAATTCTAGCTATTCACCTTCCTTATGGCTACAAATTTGTCCAAACCTCATCAATGAGCCATGATGGTCTTAACGTGATTAAGTAAAGTTAACCATTCATCACCTTTTAATTCCATTCCCAACATTTACTTGAGCATTTTTACACACATCCCCTAAATTTTAGATATCATTATGTATGGCTGTTGAAGAAGATAATCATCGACTCTCACAATCAGTAATGTATTGTTTCTTATTATCCTCAGTCATTTTGACAGTTGTTCAATTATCTTCTTCGTAGTAACTTATCTGGATCAGGAATCATTGTCACACATAAGTCCTTTTTAAATTGAAATCCATATCTGCTCCCCCTCTCCTAGCTTATTTATCACAGAAACCTTCTGAACCTACTCACCAATGGAATATAATCCTTTTCTCAAGCATTGAGGTCTTTCCATAAGCTCCTTAGTCAGATAGAGTTTGTGTGATTTAAGCAACAATTTGTATCGAAATGATAACAAAAAAAAACTTGGATCATTTTTGAGATAAAGTCTGTAAATCATGAAATTAAACTGAGCAATAACAACTTTTTTAGTAGTATAACACTTTGAAAAAGTAACCTTGAAAACAAACCTTTTAATTTTGTTTTCAAATCTACAGTAACAAGAAGCATTTATAGAAACTCAATTTTCAAAAATTAGAAGATACAAAGCCTTCTAAAACTGTTTTACAAACCCAAGTCCTAAGTTACGAAACCTATGAAACAGTGTTACGAAACCCAACGTCTGTGTTACGAAACCCTCTGAAACAGTGTTATGAAACCCAAAAATACTAGTGTTTAATTGAAACACTCTTACACTGAGATACGAAACCTTTCAATATGAAAACTGAATTACGAAACCTTCAATTAAGAAAGCTGTGTTACGAAACCTTTGTTTACGAAACAAAGTCTACGAAATTGTAGATATCATTAGGTATTTGTTGAAGAAGATAATTCATGACTCTCACATCAGCAATATATTACTTCTTGTTTATGTCAGTCATTTTGGACAGTGGTTCAATTATTTGCTTTGCAGTATTATCTGGATCAGGAATCATTAGTCTCACATAAGGTCATTTTTCAATTGAACGCCACATCCACTCCCCCTCTTTGAGCTTATTATCCAGAAACCTTCTAAACCTACTCTCACATGGAATATAATTCCCTTTCTCAAGCATTGGAGGTTTTTCATTAGCTCCTGAGTCAGCTAGAGTTTGTTGATTTAAAGCAGACATGTTGTATCTAATGATTACAATGCAAACTTGGATCATTTTGGAGATAAAGTCTTGTAATCGTGAAATCAACGAGCAATAACAACTTTGTTTTGTATTACAACACTTTGAATGATGTAACCTTGAAGATACAAAACCTTGATTTGTTTTCAAAGTCTAAGTAACAAGAAGCTTTTATATGAAAGCTCAATTTTCAAAAATTAAAAGATACGAAACCTCTAAAACTGTGTTACGAAACCCAAAGTCTGAGTTACGAAACCTATGAAACAGTGTTACGAAACCTAACGTCTATGATAAGAAACCTCTGAAACAGTGTTACAAAACCCAAAATATGTGTTACGAAACCTCTTACACTGAGATACGAAACCTTCCAATATGAAAACTAAATTACGAAACCTTCAATTAGGAAAGCTGTGTTATCAAACCTCTGTTTACAAAACCAAGTCTTACGAAACCTCAATGGCATGAAACTGTTTCAAAATTGTAATATGAAACCTCTGCTACGAAACCTTCAGTTACGAAACCTTCATACCCCTTATTATATGTCATGTTTGCACTATAGTATCATACGAAAGTTATAGTATTATAGGAGAGGAGCTAGTGAGTATAATTTATCATTTTCAAAGTTTTCATTCCAAAAGGGAAAATAGAAATAAGAGGGAGAAGTGAGTTACAAAATGTAAGAGACTTGTATAAATACCCCTCCTAGATGGGTATTTATACTTATTGCTATTCCTATTCTATTTTTCTAACTTTAGTCAAACCTTGGTCAACTTTACTTAACTTTGACCAAGATAGACTTTATTACATTATAATTACTAATAAAACTATAAACTATACAATGACCAATTCATTTAATAATAAACACTTTTCTTGAACCTAACAAGAATAACCAAACTCAAGGTTACATACATATGGGAAATTGTATCCCATTTCAATATCCTAACCAAATGCAACAAATACAAGGGATGTACAACACTAACATTTTTGGACCCATGAGATATTGGGGACCAAGCGCTTGAGTTTGTATTTAATTAAATTGGTATGCTTGAGAATTGGTTTGGAGCTAGATGAATGGATTAAAGATAGCGATTACTCCAAACATATGACGGGAAACAAAAGTCTATTTTCAACTTACAAAGCATACGACGGAGGTAATGTTGTTTTTGGAAGTAACTTAAAAGGAAAAATCATTGGCAAATGTATGGTCTCTAATGACTCTTTTACTATATCAAACGTAGAACACGTAGATAACTTAGCTTTTAATTTATTTATTGTCGGTCAAATTTGTGACAATAAGTGTAGAGTTTTATTTACAGAAGATGGAAGTGAAATAACTAAAAATGGTAAAGTCATAGGAAATAGAATTAAGAAAAATGGTTTATACGTCATGAAATTAGGAAATAAATCTCAAGATAAATTATGTCTTGCCACGTTAGATGATAACTCTACATTGTGGCATAGAAGAGTTGGTCACGCAAATATGCGTTTATCTAATCTTTGTCATCCAAAGAATTGGTTAGAAATTTACCTAAGCTAAAATATAATAAACATTTTTGTGATGCTTGTAAAATAGGAAAACAAGCTCATGCAAGCCATAAGGCTACAAATATGATTTCTACTAATAGATGCTTAGAACTTTTACATATGGATTTATTTGGTCCATCCGCTATTAGGAGTTACAGAGGTAACTTATATACTTTAGTAATGGTGGATGATTATTCAAGATACACTTAAAAAAATTTGAAAACCAAAAGTGAAGCCTTTAAAAAATATGAAATATTAAGTAAGAAAATCCAAAATCAATTAGGATGTTCTATAGTTTCTATTAGAACGGATCATGGTCAGGAATTTGATAACGAAGTACAATTCAGAGCTTTTTGTGATGCACAATGCATTACTTATAATTTCTTGGCTCCTCGTACTCCACAATCAAATGGGATTGTTGAAAGAAAAAATTGAACACTACAAGAAATGTATAGGACTATGTTAAACGCGCAATCCATACCTTAAAAGTTTTAGGGCAACTCCGTTGACACTTCTACTTATATTCTTAATAGAATATTAATCCGACCAATTCTAGGAAAAACTCCTTATGAATATATAGAGGTAGGAAACCCACTTTAGAATACTTCAAGGTGTTTGGAAGCAAGTGCTTCATTTTAAACACTAAAGACTATCTAAACAAGTTTGACCCAAAGTCATAAGAAGGTGTTTTCCTAGTATATTCTCAAGATAGAAAAGCTTATATTATCTTGAATAAACACACCATGAAAGTCCTCCTCCTGCCAAATTATCACCATTGGTTGATGATGACGTGGGTGAAGAAGAAGCTATTGAAAGAAAGTAAAAGTAGATAATAATAATGTAGAAGAAAAGTCTATAGAGGTTGACGAGGTTGTTAACATTAAAGAGTCTCAAATTTCTCCATTAGAACAAGTGTAACAACCCCCAAAATGGGTCGCAGCGGAAATGTGTCAGGGGGCGTTACTTCATAATACAACAGCTCAGGATACAAGAGAACGACCTCTAAATGTGTCGTTTGAAAAGTAATCTCGTTAATTTTCTTGAAATTGGTATAACATTTGTCCCATAATTGCATCACAATAAAAAGCTTAAAAGTAATACAACGAGATTTGATCATTTGTATGTAAGAAGAAATCCATGAATGAAATCTTATCAAATTTAAGCCAAGCATCTAATTCACCTGAGAAAAACATGCTTAAAAGTGTCAACATTAAAGTTGGTGAGTTCATAGAGTTTTGTAAGTATAATGTAAATGTTGGAATCCAAAGATTTATAAAGTATGTGATTATTTCAATCCTTGTAATAATCGCCAAAAATGTAAGAGTAAATGTAGAACCAAAAGAGTTTAGTGTTTATTGCTTCGCTGCAATATGATGAAACATGTTCAGAAATTAGTAATGTTCAATAAGTAGTATGGACAAAGAGATCGTTGATTTTCCAAAATATATGGGTCTACTATAACAAATACAGTACCACATAAATAATATCTATTGTTGCACTAAGCTCATGACACTGAAGCTCGACATCTATGTATGCAATTTAATGCACAAAATGTGCCCGTGTAGATGTTCAAACCCGTAAACATCCAAATTGTTCCGACATGTATGCATTCGTTGTTTCAGTACAGTCGAAACTAGTGAGCGCTACTCACCCGAACAGGGATGTCAATCCCAAATAGATCTATTTATACACTCGCGCTTCCTTAACCGGTCCTCCGGTCAAGAATTTAACAGTTCATGATAATGGGCAATGGTGGGTTATGTTACTTAGGCAAACACGTAAACAGGAGATGATAACCGAAAACACTTGTGTCCAATAAAAATTAACTGTTGTATTTGTAAATAGCTTTGAGTACTTAAATCCATAAGTAGAAAAGAGTATGATATAAATCAAGTAATCGAGTTCGTAATGAGTATGTAAACAAGTTGTATTTAGCATGTATTCTCCCCCGAGATTTGTAAAGTAAATGTAAAGCAAGTGAAAGAGGGGCTATAAACTCACATCGATGATGAAGAACGATTGGCGGGAATGTACACATTGAGTACAAGACGAAACGGAAACTGAAACGGCTCGACCAAGAAGTTGCGGTTTATCTTAACGGCTATGACCCACTAGCCTAGGATGATGTACTTGGTTTTCCGATGAATGAGTACGTCAACGTGACACGTTGATAAAAGATTTAGATTTAAAGTTGTAATAGTTTGGTGGTTGGTTAAATAAATAAATCAAAAGTAAACGCAAAGTGTGTAATATATTCCGTATATATTACATAATGAAAAATGACCAAGTGTATAATTCACATCGTGAATTATATAACAAGATACACACCCAAAAGAATAACTCGATAATAAGACCAACAATCAAAAGAATAATTTGAAATATATAATACTTTGCAAATATTGTTTAAGAAACGTGAGTAAATGATTAAACAAAATAATTCGACACGTTTTAGAAAATCACCACTTAAATAAATAAAAAGTTCGATAGCATAAAAGTAAATCGTTTCATTTAAAAGATACAAATCATGTTACACTATTTTCTTAAAGCTTTTACAAAGGTTATGATGTAAATTTCTAGTTGACAATTATAAAATATAAAATAATATTTTTATAATCTAGTATATTGTTTCCTTGACGGTTTGTTAAATAATTATCCTATTTGTAAAAGTATAGTTCCCGTTTGTTTATTCGGTTATTGAAATATTACAAATTAACAATCTTAAAAATATATAATTTGACGAAATGGAAATAACAATTTACACATTTATTTAACCTTTTAAACCACCATTTGATCCAGTTTTTATATATATAAAGTCTTAATAATTTTATTAATCGATTTATATAAACCACTCGTAACCTATGTTGTTAAACCCAGATTCAAACATCCCTTACGGCTGTTGACCGCAATTCCAAACGCACCCGAAGGCTGAACCAAACAGCCCATAGGGCTGTTCCCAGAAACAAACACCCCTTTGGGGCTTTACCCACAGAACCAAACACGCCCTTATGTGTTTTCTGTCGCAACCAAACGCGTCATGGCTGTTAAACAGCCATCCAAACACACCCCCTGCTGCTGGTGAATAAACAAACCAAACACGTCCGTCTCCTGCTTGTCACATCACACGCACCCTTTCTCGTGATAAAAACCAAACGCGCGTCAGGCTGCCCCTTTATAACCCAACCGCACCCTTTGTGCTTATGATAACCCAACGCACCCTTGTTCCTAAATAAACCAGCCGCACCCCTTTGTGGTTGTCATACCAAATGCACCCAATGGTGCCACAAACAAACCAAACACAGCCCTTGCTGCGAGATACAACCCAAACGGACCCATGGCTGGTGCAACAAGAAATGGACGCACCCTCGGTGCTTGTAACAAAAACGAACACACCTTTGTTGGTGCAAGTAAAACCAAACGCGCCCATGGGTAGTGGTTTTACAGCGAACCAGCCGCACCCCTTTTGGGTGGTGGATTTTATAAACCCAACGCACCCTCCTTTCGTTAACCACAGAACTAACGCACCCTTCTCGGGTCATGGTGGCTGTGGTCGCGGTGGTTGAGTGGTTGTGGTGACAGCGGTGATAGATGCGGAGATGGTGTTGCATGGCGGTTGTGATGATGGTTTCGGTTGTGGTGAGAATGGCGGTTCGAAGATGGTGACGAAATGGCAGCCATGGTGGTGTTGGCTGCGGCGGGGGGTTGGTGTTGATGCTGATTGTGGTGTGGCCGGAATCAGCCGCCGGAAAACATGGCCGGGAAAAATGAGAGAGAATGAGGTGGAGGCTAGGAAAAATGTGTAACCCTAATTCCTTAACTTATACATATATATGTGTATGAAGTTATACAAAAAAAGATATGACAAGCCTTAGATAGCCTAGTGTAGATTTTGAAAATATAAACACAAGGACCAATAGTGTAATTTTTGTAAAATATTGGTTCGGGGCTCGTTTAGGCTAATTAATGATTAAATTAAAACACGAGAGTTGCGCCATTGCGTTCCAAATGATTTTCTCATAAAAATGAGTATTTACACGACTAATATTTTATAAATATTTTTATAAAATATATTTAAAATGATTATTATTTATTTAGTTGGTACTATTAAGTGTCGCGAGCAAGCTTTGTCCGTAAAGCTAAAACATTATTTTGAACATTCGTGTTTTTGAATAAACGTTTTTGAATAAAATAATAAACGATTTGTTAAATATTTTTATTTAATAAAAGTGATGATTAAATATAACTTTAATTATATTTGTGTCGGTATGCGGGTTTCAAAACTTTGCGAGGCTATTATAGTCATTTTCTGATTATTTTTGGGTCTCGGGCAAAACTAAAAAGTTGTTCGGAATATCGTTTTACATCAAATTGCTTTAGAGTCCGAGTCGTGAAAACGGGGTTTAGCGGGTTGTTTTCGACAAGTCAATTTAAGAATAATATATATACTTTCTTGTTTTCAAGTCAAATATGCTTAAAATAAATTTGTACTCGAGATATGTAATAATAAATATGATTTGTTATTAAAATATGTTCCGAAAATTTTTACCAGTTACGCGGTAATCGTTTTCATGTGATGATAAAAGATCAAAAGTCAAAAATCAAATCGGACCTGAAAAGCCAAGGGTTAAAATAGTCCTTTAAAATTTCGAAAATCGCCGGATGTTACAAGTTAGATTCCGCATAACTTATAGTGTTCTTAATCATTGTTTCTCCTGTAGTTTGTGTGAGTCTATTCATATTAGCTACAACCCTTAACAAGGTAGTAAGATCCAGATTGCTGGTTGGTTACTAGTACCTCCCCTTAAAGAAATCTCGTCCTGAGATTAAATTTGTTGTTATCGATTGGTGTGACAAGGGAACAGACGTAATGCTTAATAAACTCGTTCTAAACAAGAGTGATAACTTTATTCAGCCAAAATTTCGGTGTTTCTACACTTCTCAAATCTACCAAAAAGTTTGGCTTAGGTTTGCCCAGGATATTTAATCCATCAAAATGGGTGGTATCTATAAAATATATCATTACAGATCTTATGACTGGTTAAACGCGGTATAGGAAAAGTCTTCTTTTATAGTGCAAACCTAAGAAAGAAAGTGTGTGGTGAGTATGTTTGTATAAAGTCTTTAAATGTCCAAGGATGGAGTCTCGTTTCTAATATCTGTAATGTTCGATGATTCATAACAACGTGGCTTATGTATGTAAGTACTCAACTTACTTGGCAGTTCCAGGATGTATCGCGACCTAAGTCTTCGTACTAGTGGCCCGAATTGAATAGTTCGACTATCTGTTTTGTCGGTAGGTGTTTATCTGGTTTAAGGGGGTTGCATTTCCTATTGGTAAAGATTGTATCATTTCGGAGGACGCTCCAGGACCCTAACAGCAGCGACCATAACTTCAATACCTTTAAAACAAATGGTGGTGGGATGCAAGAATGAGGACCATTTTAGAGAAAACTAATTCCCAGAACAAAGTTTAACAAAATGGGAAGGAGCTCGCGAAAGAGCTTATGCGATAGGCGGCCGGCTTCTGGTACTCAGGTGCTTGGTTTGGGATGAATCAACTCATTAACTCACGTGTTGTAACAAGTCAGTTAGTTCCACGAATAGTTTACGATCGAAGGATTTGCAATCGGCAAAAGTAACAACTTAATAATAAGTTATGGTAGTTCAAGTGAGGCCTTTAGATATGCTGGAGTGGAAGACACTGTTGTTGTTCTTAGACCTTTTAAGGATTCTGTTGTTTATCGATTTCAGGTTCATTACTGTTGTCATAACGGATACCATTAAGCCCAATCATTATAATTTCTTAATTACATAAAGAAGCCGTCCAAATTTATGTACGTAAGAAATGATAAAACTTTATGGTTCGGTGAATTTATATTTATTTATTTAAATGTAGAGGGTCCCAATCCTTTCAAAGAACAGATTATAAATATCCTCCTTAATAATTTATTGATTGCAATACGCGTACTCACATAACCTTCAAGGTGATGACATGACGATGCATGTGCTCTAATGAGTATGGGACGAGTGTTCCAAACTCGTCTTCGGAGACAGGGAGTAAAACTACCCAAAAATATCGACCTAGAGTTCAAGATAGGTAATGAGTACTCGGTTAGAGTAAATAAGGTAAAGATCTCTATGAACGAATCAGCATAGCGATTATCATATCAATCTTCCTATTACAAGTCCCGCCCATACAAGACTTGCAATACTTAGATTCATACATAATCCCATGTAAACAGAACTGTGACGGGCTTTGTTAACATAGCAATTATCATATCAATCCTCATATTACAAGTCCCGCCCATACAAGACTTGTAATACTTAGATTCATACATAATTCCATGTAAACAAAAATTATAACGGTCTTCGTGTAATACAATATAGTATAAAGCTATGAAGAAAAATAATGTCCTTAGAGACCATTGTTTAACTTACAATGCCTGAGGTATAATTGAGACCCTTGTGCAACTCACAATGTCTAAGAAGTAAAATGAGACCATTGTATAACTCACAATGTCTGAGGTATAATTGAGACCCTTGTGCAACTCACAATGTCTTAAGAAATGCTCTGGTACTTATATAACTAACTCTTATATAAATAAGCGTGCGATATACGCAAAAGATGTAAGCATATATATTACATACATGTATGTCATGTAAGCACATAAAGCAACAAGTAATGTAAGCAAGTAAGCAAGTAATGTGTATGCACTTTGAAAGTGTTTGATGTGATGCAATGCTTGTGAAAACGGTTATAGTCTAGGGTAAAATATGCAACCTAGTTCTCTATAACCTTGGCTCTGATACCAATCTGTAACACCCCCAAAAATGTGTCGCAGCGGAAATATGTCAGGGGCGTTACTTCATAATACAGCAGCACAAGATACAAGAGAACGACCTCTAAATGTGTCGTTTGAAAAGTAATCTCGTTGATTTTCTTGAAATTGATATAACATTTGTCCCATAATTGCATCACAATGAAAAGCTTGAAAATAACCCAACGAGATTTGATCATTTGTATGTAAGTAGAAATCCATAAATGAAATCTTGTCAATATTAGACTCCATTGCACATCAAGTAAGCCAAGCATCTAATTCACCTGAGAAAAACATGCTTAAAAGTGTCAACATTAAAGTTGGTGAGTTCAAAGAGTTTTGTAAGTCCTTAAATGTCCTTCCAAAATATATGTATGATTTTCAGAAATCAAATATTTGTAAAGTAAGCATATGACCGTTTCATAAAACTTGGTATGTTTCCCCAAAAGGTTTTATGTTATGAATGTCTTAATCATATAGTTGTAAAATATGCTAGGACCTTTTCATTTCCCTAAATGGTCACAAAACGTATGTATGTATTGGGACACATTTGTTCAAAGTATGATGATAGTCAAAAACCATCACAAAATAGTCCAAATATTTATGGGAAAATGTTTAAGTTTAGGGACCGCATGATTTCCCCCGTGATATGCATCATACGCAAAAATCACAAAATGTCATTACGCTTTTTCTAAGCCCTTTGCACTGAAGCTCGACATAATGAGTACCATTTAAATGGACTACATTGCCCATGCTTGATGTTCTAACCGGAACATCCTTGATCCACACGTAATACGTTCGTTTGTCTAGTGATAGTAGTCACCGGAATAGTAGGCGTTCCCCCCAATTAGATTCTATTTATGACATCCCACGCTCACCCTTCCAAAATGTATTTACAGTTAATTGATAATGGGCTCATTGGGTTATTGTTACTTAGGCAAACTCGTAATCAGTTTAAATATGAAATGTCTACTTGCTGTTCCATATTATAAAATACCTACTGCATAATGTTTCTTACTAAAAGGCATTTATAAGAGTAGACCAAGTTTTAAATTGTTTCTCACGTATGAGGATATACATAGGAGTGCATAACCAAGTTAATTGCGAGTGATTCACGCTCAACAATTGAAACAAGTATTGTATCTCATCGCGACGATATATAGGTAAGTATGTAAACAATTGTAATAACCATGTTAAATGCATTTGTAAACAAGCATGTTATCACCCCAAAAATATAAAACATTATCCAAACGACGTAAAAAGTGGGGTATGAACTAAACATTGATGATGAAAGGAACGATTGCAGACATGCATCTAATAAGCACACACGAACGGAAGACGAAGCGCTATGATCAAGAAGTAGCAACTAATCTTCCCCCCCCCCCCCCCCCCCCCCCCCCCTTACCTTACCACTCACGTCTAGTGAATGTATTTGGGTTTCCCGATGAATGGTTACATCAACGCGACACGTTGATAAAGATTTAGATTTAAAGTTGTAATAGTTTGGTGGTTGGTCAAATAGAATAAGTCGAAAGATGAACGCAAAATATGTAATATATTCCCTATATATTACATATGAAAAATAAACCCTTATGTAACTCATACCGTGAGTTATGTAACAAATACAAACAATCCGAAGATTAATGTAACGTATATAATGTTTTGCAAGTATTATATAAATAAGTGTAAGTAAAATAATTAAACCAATAAGTTTGACTTATTTTATGAACTCACCACTTAATTAAATAAATAAATAAAAATTCCTGTATAAACGTAATCGTACGTTTTAAGATTACCCAATTTAAGTTTAAACAGTGTTTGAAATAGCCCTTTACAACAATTTTTAGGTTCCTTTCTAGCTGATAATTTTAAAAAATAAAATAATATTTTATAACATAGTTTTCATTTCCTCAACGGAAATCGCGTATAAAATATTCGTATAATTGTATAAAGTCATTTGCTTTTTGTTCGTATGGTTCTGATCTTATCCGTTAATACAAATATTAATGTATCTTTTAAAATATAATCTTGGTCCCCTTTATCGGTTTTTAAAATCCCCCCAAATAATAGCGTTTTAGTGACCATTACTAATGTAGAAATCTAAATGAAATTTTCCGCCCAATGACCTTCCGTTTGAAGAATGTTCTCATGTCGAACGACTTGTTTTGCAATCGACTTTACCAATTAGTTTAATAGTAAAATTCCAAGTAAGTTTCAAGTTTATATTTACTTGGTTATTGTTATTATTTTCATATTTATAAAATCGTTACGCGTCATAATATAATTTATCTGAAAATAATAAATGATTCACGTCTATTTAACCAATTAACCACCTGGTTCCGATTTTATTTATTTTATCAAATCTTGGTATATTTTTATTAGTTACGGTTATATATACCAAACGAACCCTTGTTGATCCCTTTGTTGATCCTTGAGCTAAACCAAACGCACCCGTTTGGCAAATCTGCCAAACCAAACACACCCTTTGGCTGTCCAACAGCCAAACACACCCTTACGTTTTCTGTTTCAGCCAAACGCACCCTTTTCAGCTATCTGCTAACCCACACGCATCCTAATTTGTATTTCGGTCAACCAAACGCCCCCTATGGCTGAGTATAACAAACAAACGTACCCTTGTTGGTATTTTATCAAACCAAATGCACCATTGGTGCTGGACGAACAAACAAACGCACCCTCGGTGCTTCTTTCTAAATCCAACGCACCCTATGCCTATTTTAACTACAACCAAACGCCCTTGGCTGTTCACAGCCAACCCAACACACCTTTGTAGTGTTTTAATAAAACCCAAACCAAACACACGTAGTGGCTGTCCCACAGCCAAACGCACCCTATGGCGGCTGATATGTAAACCAAACGCACCCATGTGCGTTTCCACAGCCTATGACAACCATCCGCACTCTTGCTGTGTTTTTATACAAATCAAACCCACCCTAATCTGCCACTAAACCAACGCATCTTATGGTGCTAATGAACAATCAAACGCACCCTTGTTGGTGCTGTCAAGACCAAACCAACGCACCCTATGATGTGACGAACCAAACGCACCCCTGCTGGTGAAAAACTCAAACCACACGCACCCTTGTGGGTCTGAACAGAAACCGAACGCACCTCTGGTGCATATAGAAACCAACCCACCCTTCTTCTTGTGCCAAACCCAACCGAACGCACCCTTTGTGTGCGTGACAGCCACCCGAACGCACCCTGGTGGGTGACTCAGAAAACCAAACGAACACCCTTGCTGCTATTATACCACCGAACGCACCATTGAGGTGGTGGGGCATTAGTGTTGATGGTGGCGGTGGTGATGGTGGCGGCGTAGGATGGCAGCCGCGGTGACAGTGGGGTGGTTCGGTGGTGAGGATTATGAGGTGATGGTGGTATGATCGTGGGGTCGTGGCGGTGACGAACATGGTGTCGAGTGTGGCGTGAGGGTGGCAACGGCGGCTGAGACAGACAGAGGGGGGGAG
>BQNB010001340.1:108167-141887 GCA_026074375.1 Tanacetum coccineum | reverse complement strand
GATCCTGTGAACTTTAACTTGTGGATCTTCCGCCCTATGTATAGCTCCAGTTGGTAGGCTTTAGGTGCGAGTAAACTAAGAGCTTGGGTTTTTTGTGAGTGTTGGTATCTATATTTGTGATGTATCTATGAATCTAGGATAATTGGGAGTTGTTGTGATGGTATTTATGTCTGTGGTGTATCTATGGATCTATTATAGCAAGGAGTTTCTATGTTGGTATCTAATCTAGTACATGTATTCACTGTAATATTGCAAAATTGTCCACCTTTTGAAACTATGGCACAACAACTGGGTTGTTATCAAACCTACGAGCTCACCAATTTTATGTTGACCTTTTCGAGTATCATTTTCAGGTATGTTTCAACTAAGGTAAATTGGGAGTAATGGAAATCAAGGACGTATATTTTTGGGGCGTTTATCTAAAGACTAGTGTCTTACTTATCCAGAATGTAAACTTGTGAACTATG
Organism: Tanacetum coccineum; assembly: GCA_026074375.1. Taxonomy (NCBI): domain Eukaryota; kingdom Viridiplantae; phylum Streptophyta; class Magnoliopsida; order Asterales; family Asteraceae; genus Tanacetum; species Tanacetum coccineum. The sequence goes on along the minus strand of BQNB010001340.1, from coordinate 141,420 downwards.
ATAAATCTAAATCTTTGTAAAACTTGGTATGGTGTGATCTTGTAACTTGTGCGATGAAATCATATCGTCGCATCCGGTGTTTTCGCCGTTGTCAGGGTGTGACATCACCAAACCTGCGAATTGTTCACAAAGAACATCCGAATTGAACACAAAAACACTCCCATCTCGAGCTATAGACGATTGCCCTGCTTCCGTAACCGTCTTGAGTGCCTCACAATGTAGATGCGTGATATGATTCCTCGATGCCTAGTTGGATCCAGCCGACAAGAAATTAAAGCAATGCTTACATTGACCCTTGGTCGAGCCATCCGTCATCTTGCAAAGGTTGTAGTGTAGCCAAGCCTCGGGGTTTCGGGTGGTTTGTAAAATTTGAGCAATCTTCAGTGCACTTGAAGAACCAACACCGGTGGTAGTTGAACTGGATTAAGTTGCCATTAGTGAAAGAAATTCAGTTTTGCTTTGGACGGGGTTTTTTTTGCTTATGATTGTGAGTTGTGTAAGTTGTGATTGAATCAATACACAACACCTCTATTTATACTAAAATAAAATGGCAAAATGACAAACATTACACAAAAAATGTCAGAAAAACGCTCCTCCCCGGTAGGGGTGTCAATCGGGTTGTCGGGTCTGGTTTGAGGCTTATCGGGTCGGGTCTATCGGGTTGCGGGTTATCGGGTTTGTTCTATCTGGTTATCGGGTTACTTGTTAAGAAAAAAAAACTAAATAATCAAATAATTGCTAATGCTATCAAACGAGAATGTTAGACTTTGAGAGCAAGTGTTTTTATAAAGCTAACATTTATATGTACATATTTACGACATATTACTTGCTCTTTATCCAACAGTAATTTATGACATTTAAGCTGCATTTCCAACAAAGCTCTTATGATTTCTTCATTTTTTTTTTCTTTTTATCTAACAGTAATATGTAAAGTATAAATACCAGTTTTATTTTGTTTTTAAGTTTGAAGTTAATGAGAAGATGTAAATATAGTTGGAAAGTTTCAGATGTCTTTTGCTTTTGTTACCAGTTATCAGTCTAGCCATGCATCCCTTCAAAGTGCGTGACGTAAGTGTTATATACTTATATTCAATACGTGACCAACATAGCATGATTACACTCAAATTGAAATGTACAGATATATGATCTTGCTGTGTTAAATTGTTAATGATGAAAGTATATGATCTTGCCTAGGAGTAAACTAACTACAAAACGATTCATTAATAGGCTTTTGCTCAAAAAATTAAAGATTTATTAATATGTTATTATAATCTATCGGGTTGACCCGATACCTCGATAAGAAACTATCTAGGACCCTATTAGGCTATCGGGTCTTTCGGGTTGACCCGATAAACCCGATAAGCTAAGTATGACCCGAATCAACCCGACCCTATAAGGCCTTATCGGGTTCGGGTCGGGTCAGGTCAACCCATTTGACACCCCCTACTCCCCGGACCCCACCCGTTTGAAATTCAAAATTCGAAATTTGAAAAAAACACACGCTCCAAACCGGTTCGGAACCGGTTAACCGAAACCGGTTCCAAAAACCAGTCCCCGAACCAGTCGAAGCTACGAAACCTCGAACCGGTCTGGCCAAAAACCGGGCAGGGTTGACCGGTTCCGGTTTCCGGTTTCCGGTTTTTCCACCAGTTCGGTTTGAGGAACCGTTTTTTTTGCAAGTCTAGCCCAAACCACATACTAAGAGAGCTTAATCTTGGGCTTCTAAGACTTAAAACAAAAGCTTATAAAATTAACAGATCTTGGGCTTATTCTCACCTTCCAACGGTCGTATTCTTCAAATCTTTATAAAGGTCACATAACAAACGTAACGCTCATATTTTAAACCCCAATTTCATTCATCTGAATTTCAAAATTCTTGTTAACCATGGATAGCTGCAACAATAGTTCAACTAAATCAAAAACTTCCATTAAACCCTTATTCAAAGGTACAATCTTTTTCGATCTTTTTTCATTGTTTTGATTTTAAGATTCTTGATTTATGATTCTTTGTATATAACTTTTAATGGGTGTTTGTTAAATCTATATTTTATGCAGTAATATTAAAAGGGTATTAAAATTCTAGCCTAAATTTGTGTAATTTTATTAGGGTTTTATGTAAATGTTCGATTTTTTAGAGTAATATTTTAAATGGGTATTTGTTAAATTTATGTTTTATGCAATCTTGTTAAAAACTTAGCTTAGATTTTTAGTATGTAATTTTAAACCGGTATTGTTTTAATCTGTGTTTTATAATAAAAGGGGTATTAAATTTTAGCCTAAATTTGTGTTATTTTGTTAGGGTTTTATAAAATTTTGATTTTTTGTTTCTTGAAATATAGATGCAGGTGGTAATAATGAGAATGAGATGAACCCGGATATGGTTTTGAAGTTAAAAGGCGTTAATATTACTAAGAAAAACACATCCGCTAAGAATTTTATGAGACCGACAATATCAGTAAAAAGATCTTGACAAAAAGGAATAAAAACAGTGATGTTAATAAAAAGAAGATATTGACAGAAAGGAATGAAAACAGTGATGTTAATAAAAAGAAAATCTTGACAGAAAGGAATGAAAACAGTGATGTTAATAAAAATAAGATCTTGACAAGAAGGAATGAAAACAGTGATGTCGTCGAACAAAATAGTGTAGTATGGTCTTCTAGTTTTGGTTCTAAAGCTGTGAAGTTTCCGGTTGTTGGCGATGTCGAAGGTGAAGTTGACGATGATGAGGGAGATGAATCCGAAGATGATGAAGAGGAGGTGGTGGTTGAGTGTGAGAAAGATAGATTTTGGAGTTTGAAGGGGCTTCTGAAATGGTCACTTGTTGTCGTTGCACTGGTTTTAATGACACAAGGCATATGTTCATTGAATTTATCTACGGATTCGGACACTTTAGAACCTGTTGGGGATTTTAGCGATTGGTATTTTGTTAATAGAGCCGCGGGCTTAAACTTCTTTGAAGCTGAAGAGAGTATAAACATAGTTATGGGATTTAAGGACCGGGCTTATGTTTATGGAGCTGCGAGTGTAGACTACTCTAGAATTGGAACTGGACCAGTTAGGGATGCAGATTTGGAGGCGAGAAGATTTGAGAAAGTAGAGGTTAATCATGATTATGAAGGGCTAAATATGGTTGAAACTGTAAAAGAGTTGGTTTAGGGTGAAAATGCGCTAATGGATGATGTTGTGGTTGAAACTGTTGAAGAATCGGCTGTGGTGGAAAATGGACTAATCGATGATGTTGTGGTTGAAACTGTTGAAGAATCGGATGTGGTGGAAAATGGACTAATCGATTATGTTGTGGTTGAAACTGTCAAAGAACCGGTTGAGGTGGAAAGTGGGCTAATTGATGAAAAAGATGTCGTTGATGATGAAATGTTGAGTAAACAAGAAAATTCTGGTCACTTGCAGCTAACCGAAACATTGCTAGAGCAAGAAATTGCAGAAAGTGAAGTGCTAGAAATCGATACAGACGTCATCCTGGATGATATGTGGAGCAAACAAGAACATACTCATCACTTACAGCGGGTCGACGAGTTGCAAGAGCATGAATCTGCAGAGACTGAAGTGATGGAAATTGATGATATAGAGGTGAAAAGGGAAGTCAGTGATCAGCTGTTGACAGCGGATTTCGATCAAGATGGCTTTGGTGAAGACATGAATGTAGCGGAAAAAGTGATTGGGGATATAAAACCTAGTGAATTGGCCAGTTCTGATCCGGCAGTCACAGTTTTAACCAGGCTTGTTATACTACTTTTAATGTCTGTCGGTGTTGTTTATCATTTAAAACGGATGAAATCTACTCCTGCTGTCACAACACCAATTGAAAAAAAAGATATAAAGGAGGCTGAACCTTCGACAAATTCATCGTCGTTGATACAACAGAAAGAGGAAGAAACAATGTCGGTAACATCTGCTGCACCAAAGGAAGAGCTTTCTAAAGAAACCAGCCACGTCAATGCACCATCAGTGGAGTTGCTAGGCGAGTTTGTGTTTGGAGAAGAACTGACCAGCTCTGTGAGAAGCGACAACATATTACCAGAAGCTAATGCAAGCAACTCTTTGATCCAAACATCATCAGTTTCTTTCAGCCAAACAACAACATCACACCTAGAAATATCAACTCGTACAGCTAGGAAACCGGTAATTTTATTTGACTTTCTAAATAGAAGATATAATGTTTATTTGGCGTCTTTACAAGTCTTATTCATTTTACATGTCTTAATCTTAAACAGAGGCGCAAGACCACGGAATCATGCAGCCTGGTTACACCATCATCAGTGAGGAGATCAAGGCGAATACAAAGCCTTGATTAATGTAATCAAACTTGTTTCTGAATCTAATGATTTGCTTATCATAAGATATTGTATTTTTCTAGAATCACAATTAAACAACTTCATCTTGTATTCACATTAGAAATTTATACAAACATAATAGTTAAAAAACTCATCTCTTATATTTACATTAAACGATATGTACAATCCATAAAAGAAACATAACAAACCAAAATCACCCCTTTAAGTCTTTCTTGGTGCTACTACCAAAGTGTTTCTTTCTTGATATTTTCTTTGAGATGATTGGTTTAGGAAGTGTACGTGTGTGATTTGTAGCAGTTGTTCATCTTCTTGTATGGAGAACCTTTTCTTTCTTTGGAAGATCTTCTATGCTTGTGACTCTTGCAAGTGATATAAATGAGTTCCCATGATAAAAAACTTTGAAAGCCCTCTTCTGCAAGTAGTTTAAAACTAACATTTTAGTATGTAACAAGCAGAATAGCCCGCGCGTTGCGGCGGGCCTTGTTTTTGTGTGGATTGATTACATCAGAGCTGAACTTTCGTTGGAAATTTTTTGGTCCTTTAAGCGATCTTAAATAGATGAGGTATATAAATAGAATACTTACGTGGTACGCCAGTTGCTTGAGATATAGCATGAATGTTGTTCTGATCGGATCTGCCAGCAGTGTCTTTCTGAAGTGTACACATCTGTTCGTTGTCAGCTTGTAGTTGCTGTGACTGACCACAATTGGGATTATTTGCAACCTCTTTCTGTGTTCAGCATTGAGACTGGCACAACTTCATATACTGGTGTCCCTCTTTCGATTTGACTGGCACAACTTGTTTGCAACCTCTTTCAATTACATATAGCTGTATTTACAATGTTACTAAAATAAAGCTGACACAACTTGATATAGAACCTTAAATTTTGATACAGATTTTTCTTCATAAAGTCGCAATCCTCTTCTACCTTTTTCCAAAAACGGCGTACATGTTAACATGCTTAATTAAAAAACAGAACATCTGGAAAACGAAGGCTTTAATCTTTGTAGACCCATGTATGCCTTTAATCCTTGTTTTCAGCACTTGGTTGAGCTAATAGAACTATTCGGGCTGATAGAATTGTTCTTTCTAGTTTTATCCTACTCCTTCTGTAATATCTTTTTCAAAGCTGGATCAGGTTTTTCATTATCTCGGCTTGAGCATTTGCAATCTCCTCAGGTGACATCTTCTCCAACCGAGCACGATTTCTGGCATCAATCTCACTCTCAATATTCGTAGAACCCAGCTCAATACCTGCTCAATACCTACACATAATGAACACATAAATGTGTGTGCATCAATAGATAAAACATACCCACATATAGTTGACTGGTGGATAAAACGTATGTGTATAATGTAGATGTAATAGTATGTATAAAGTCAATGTTAATGAAAACTTACTGTGTCAATGGAATCGGCACCAAGGGCTGAAAACTTGAGTCGGGTGCAGTCACAGAACCGTCGGGCAATGCCAATTGGATCTTGACAATTTCACAAACCTGTTTGAAGTCTCGGGTTTTGCCTAGCACAATATGCAAAAATTTTGTGTTATATAGAAGTTGATATTTCACACAATTAGACGTGCCTGATCTGGAAATGATACAGGAAGGTACACCCGAGCAACGCGTGATTTGTACCCGGTCGTTCTCAAGACAGCGAAACTGCTATTGGTTCGACCAACAGGGAGTAACTTCGGCGTGGAGGTTCTTCTTACTATCTGTAAAGTGGAAATGTGCTTGTAAGAGCCATTAAGTACGGCACAAACAGGTTGGAGGCTAATAATTTTACTTCTATTTTACATGTGCATTTCTACATATCATAGCAATTTGCTAATGTTCTCTTAGTATATAAAAATAAAGTTGATTCTAATTACCGTAGCGTGGTTATTAGAAGTATGCTGCTCAAGTGTTCAAAATCCTAAGAATCTTGGCGGTAATAACATGACCTGTAAAAAAATTTAAACATAAGAAACAAATAAACTCTTCCAAATAAAGAAGTAATATTTTTTACCATCCAAGCAAGGAAAATCGAGTTAAACTTCCATGTTTTGGCCGCCGCACACCTGCATCCACCATTAGTAAAGAAAACATTTAATCATTAACTCGCGTTTAATCAGTAACTTGGGCGAACTATGGATGCATATAGCAATCTTTTTCATGAAAGAGCAAGCTCGTTAAGAAACTAATTAGTAAACATTTGTTTAAGCCTATACGTAGGCTTATGAGCTAATCTGATATTGTTATATTTTCATAAAAAGGCCGTTTTTCTCAGCTTATTTGGTGGCTTTTTGAGCTTATTATGACCTATAGATCAGTAACTTACAAACACACAACTTTCAAATATTATTGTCAAAAAAATTTGGAAGTTAGTTCATCAGCAGACTTAACTTTTAAAGACCAAAACGAAGCTAACGCCTAAAACTAAAAGCTGACGTATCCTCGGTCTTAGACTCGAAAAAGAAAAGAAGAGAAGCATAACAACATAAAGAAGAGAAGCATAACAACATAAAGTAAACAACCTCGACAAACAACAACAAACCACAATATCCATCCTAGTCCCATCCTCCATCTTAGTCAACGACAATCATGATCTCAGAAATAAATTATAAGAACATGTTGAAGTAGAAGCTTACATCGTAAATCCTTCAGGAGGTATCCTTCCAGACCACTCGAAACCCAATAAGCCCAAAGCAAGTTGTATGCGAAAGTCACTGCCAAAGAATAATCAGAAATATAATAAAGGAGGTATAAACACACAATTCAATTAGACATAATGTAAAGGAAAAACTGAAAGTTTCAAAGTGAGCCACGAAAAGTAAGCTTACGAACCATAAGCCGGAAACCACGTAAGCCATAAGCTTGCTATATAAGCTAAAACAACTCATTTTTCGTAGCTTATTTTGAAACATTTATGAGCTTATGTTCTGCTACACATGCAAGCATTTTGCTACACACTGCTAATTTAAGGGGGTGTTTGTTTCGGCTTATATGTGGGCTTATGAGCTTATTTGATTTCGGCTTATATAACATAAGCCTCAATTTTTTTGGCTTATTTTCAGACTTTGGGTTTATATAAGTTTATTACAATATGATAAACTTACATAAGCCCACAAGTCTCGATATAAGCCAGAAAATTAAGGCTTATTGTTATATAAGCCGAAATCAAATAAGCTCATAAGCCCACATATAAGCTTAAACAAACACCCCCTAAACATCTTCTTTTGTGTTTTTTTTATGTAGTCCAAGTAGCATTGAACATAGCACACTCATATTATCCTGTTCGCTATTTGATTATGGTCTGTTGATTTTGAGCAGATCTATGATGAGCCATATGCACATACATAGAAGTATTTATTTTAAGGTAGATGATTATATGGTTTTAATTTAGTAAACATGTAGTATTCTACCTTAATGATATATGTAGAACTACATGTTTGGAAAACTTATTAATGGAGATTTTCTCTCTTGTGTGTTTTTCTTGTATCTTGGAATAGTTGAGATTGCCATCTATTTATACACATTCATATGCATATGGTGTAATGGTGCAATCAATGTAATCAATGTCAATTAATGCCTTAATAATGATTCATTAATTTTCTGTTATAAACCTTTGAGTCAAATAATAACCGCCAATTAAATTGTCAATTAATGACCCATTAATTTACAGTTATAAACCTTTGAAACAAATAATAACAGCCAATTCAATTGTCAATTAAGGACACATTAATTTGCAGTTACCAAACGAGCTCGTAACTGACATTTAACCATTTTCCTCCATTCCAACTTTCCTTCTTTGAGACTCGATATCTCATTCACACTAACTCTGTTTTGGACATATACTGGCTCGACCTGGCCTTACATTTAATAATTATATTTACTAATAATTATCTATGTCCAAAGTTAGTGAAAACACATTTTCCACTAAAATTTTCCAACAATCCCCCACATGAATGGAAATCGGTCGAAAACACTCGAAATTTTCGGCGAAATTTCTGCGGTTGAGTCCTGCATAGGATAGGTAGGTGTGACCCTTTGAACCTTCCCTTGTGAGATGCACTTAGCCTCCTAGATCTGAGTAGACGCGATGTCCTTGAACTCAGCCTCTGTTTACGTAGACGACAATACACACTCACACACGACTCTCCCTGACATTGTCAAGTCCTCATAGTCGTGCCCTTTATGGTCATGAGCACTAGCCTGGTTCTGCGAGAGCTCTTAGGAATTGCGCCCCCCACAATTCCCTTCGAAGCGACCCCACTTCTCTCTCACATAGGTGATTTCATCTTGAATCATTAAAAAACATATACTTTCAGATTTTTTCTTGAATCGTTATGCTTTATGATTTCATCTTGAACCATTAAAGCCATATGTTTAACCTCTCAACAAGTCACATTGTTATAGGAAATGGGCAGGAGGTTACAAGATAATAACTTCCCACACATTGACGTGACGTTCTCCCCACCACAATTCTATGATTAGGTTTTCCTATTGAACCTAGATCTTGGGATCCTCCATCAACGTAGTTAGGTTTCCTCATAGAAACTCATTCCTTCAAGGGCTTTAGTCCCATTCCTTTAGACGACTTACTAACTAACTCTCTGCTTAAGCCTTTTGTAAACGGATCCGCGATGTTATCCTTTGACGCCACATAGTCAATTGAGATAACTCCAGTTGAGAGTAGTTGTCGTATCGAGTTTAATGTCACGACGATATGTCTGGATTTTTTTTCTTTCCATTATACATTGTACTTTTTAGCCTTCCATGGCCGATTTAAACTGTCACAATGTATACTAATGGCCGTTACCCGTTAGGCTACCTTGTATGATCCTCTACAATTGAACGTAGCCATTCCGCCTCTTCTCCGCATTTATCTAGCGCGATAAATTCTGATTCCATCGTGGACTTAGCTATAACAGTTTGCTTGGAAGACTTCCAAGATATAGCGGCCCCTCCTAGTGTAAACACATATCCACTAGTCGATCTAGAATCCTTTAGTCAGTTATCCAATTTTGCATCACTGTATCCCTCGATAACAGCAGGATGTCTGTCATAATGCAGTCCATAATCACGACTGTATCTCAAATAATGAAGTACCCTCATTATAGCTTTCCAATGTGCATAACTTGGATTACTCGTATACCTACTTAGCCTACTAACTGCATATGCTAAGTCAGGTCGGGTAACCTGTCATCAAGTACATTAAAAAAAAAGTAAACATGCCCAATAAAAATCCCCTTGAATACTAATTGGCCAACACCTAAGCCTCTATTTTTTAGATAGATGCATACTGTGTCAATAGGATGTTCTAGCTTGTGCCGAATCCCCCCGTATTATGAGTATTAAGAATTTTGTCCACGTAATGTGCTTGACTTAACACAATTCCCATTAAGAGTTCGAAATGATCTTTATTCAGGATCACAATCAGCCAAACCCATAATCCACCATGTCCAACTTGATTTCAACATGTCTTTAGTGATCCTAATTATCTTTTCTTGCTGCCCACGTAAGCATATCATCGACATACAAACACAAATTACAAATGCCAGCACTTGTGTCCTTCGACGTAAACACACTTGGTCCGCATTCATTAATTTTGATCCACTCTCTAACATGGAGTGGTCAAACTTTTGATGGCCACTGGTATGGGAGCTTGCCTTTAAGCATACAACGACTTAACAAGTCTACAAACCTTGCCCTCTTGTCCAGGAGCTATGAAACCCTCAGGTTGGTTCATATATATTTCTTCTTCTAAATCTCCATTTAGAAAAGCCGTTTTCACATGCCATTTGAATTGTCCAAATGTCTTAAAGCGGCACATATCAATTATCATACTAATCAGGTTTATTCGCGTAACCGGCGAATAAGTATCAAAGTAGTCTAAACCTTCACGTTGTCTAAACCCTTGGATTACCAATCTTGCTTTATATTTGTCACGGTACATCAGCTTTCATTTCTTCTTGAAGATCCATTTATAGCCTAGTGGTTTACAACCAGGAGGTAAATCCACGAGCTCCCACGTATGGTTTTGTAAAATAGATTCTATTTCACTTTTGATGGCTTCTCTCCATTGTTGCCCTTCCGAGGAAGTTACCGCTTCTCGGTAAGATGTGGGTTCATTTTCTACCATAAAAGAAACAAAATCGGGTCCAAACGATTTCTCGTTTCTTGCCCTTTTGCTTCTTGGTTCTACTTCTTCTTCATCGGTTTGATCTTGTCTCTCATCTTGGAGATCATTATCATCTCTTTGTCTCTTATCTCGGAGAACTTTGTCATCTAATCTAGATGAGCTCCCAGTTCCCTTTGATAAACAAGGAAATATATTTTCAAAGAAAGAAGCATTCCTAGATTCCATTATTGTATTCTTTTGGATATCTGGATTTTTCGATTCATGTACAATGAAACGATAAGCAGTGCTATTCTTAGCATATCCAATGAATATACAATCCACAGATTTAGGTCCAATCTTTTGGGCCTTGGGAGTTGGCACAGCTACCTTGGCTAAACAGCCCCACACTCGTAAGTATTGATATGATGGTTTTCTTCCCATCCATAATTCATAAGGAGTCTCTTCCTTTTCTTTACGAGGTATCTTATTTAAAAGATAAGTAGCCGTCAGAATGGCTTCCCCCCACATGTCCTGACTCATGCCAGAACTAATCAACATGGCAGTAACCATTTCTTTCAAGGTACGGTTCTTCCTTTCGGCAATACCGTTTTGCTGAGGTGAATAGGGAGCAGTGAACTCGTGTCTAATTCCATGTTTCGCACAAAGCTCGGCGAATGGAGCCACGTATTCACCTCCTCTATCACTTCGTACAACCTTGATTTTCTTACCAAGTTGATTCCTCAACTTCGGTTTTGTATAGAACAAACTTGTCAAATAGCTTCATCTTTACTTTTCAACAAGAAAACATAGGCAATACTTGTACAATCATCAATAACGTGATAAAGTACTTATTTGCCACCTTCGTGGGTAGTGATTCAAATCATCATATGTCCTGTGGTATCAAAACAAGTGGTTCGGTTGTTCGCTTAACCGATTTGAAAGGTGTTCTTGTAAGTTTGGCTTCAACACAAGTTCAACATTTGTATTAAATCAATATGAAAGTTTGTATTTCTAATTAAATTTAATCAAACGACGCATCGAATTAAATTTACATGCCAAGACACCATGCCACACATTAGAGAGACTCAATCAATAAGCAAAAGAGTTCATTTTATTGTATACCATTCTTGACCACCATTACATGAGTTTAAAACATAGCAATCCACTGCAAAACCCTACCAACATACATTTGATTCTTAGACAAAACAAACTTATCAGACTCAAAAACAAAACGAAAACCAAACTTGTTTAACAGCCAACCGGACACAAGATTCTTGCGAATCTCCGGAACATACAAGACATTAGTCAACTTGAGCTCTTTCTCGGATGTCATCTTCAAAATAACATCTCCTTCACCCTTGATATCAGCAGTTGCAGAGTTGCCCATAAACAGCTTCTGTCCATTGTCAACCGCTCTGAAAGAGTGAAACATACTCTTATCAGCACACACATGACGAGTTACCCCAGTATCAATCCACAAACCACTGTTGTTAGTACCTACCAGGTTAACCTCAGAGATCATGGCACACACGTCAGACACCATCGCAATCATGTCCACATTCTCATCTACCATATTCGCCTGACGTGGATTTACCCCGTTCGGTATCTTGCAATGCACACTTTGACCTGTGGGTAGGTCACAAGTTGTATGAAGTCCCCTGGAACTTCTGTTTCACAATCCCAGCTTTAGGAGCAAGGTACTCAGACTTCCCTTTGCCCTTCTTGTCATTCTTCTTTTTGTCTTTCTTATTCCCCTTGGAATTAAACCTTGAAGATGACCCAGCATGCTCAACCATATTAGCCTTGGCAGAATCAGGTGTATAAGAGTCTTTCTGAGCCAGCTTGTTGTCCTCTTCAATACGAAGACGAACAACCAAGTCTTCAACACTCATCTCCTTTCGCTTATGCTTCAAGTAGTTTTTTAAATTCTACCCAGCTTGGAGGTAACTTTTCAATAATAGCAGCAACTTGAAAAGTTTCACTCAAAGTCATTCCCTCAGCATGAATATCGTGCAGCAAACTGCAGATTCTGAACCTACTGACCACGCCTCTTGAATCAACATCTTGTAAATCCAAAAAACCGAGCTACCTACCACGAATTTCTTTGTACCAGCATCTTCTGTCTTGTACTTGCGTTCCAATGACTCCCATAATTCTTTGGCAGTCGTGGTCTTGCAGTACACATTATACAAAGGATCTATCAAACCATTCAGAACATAATTGTGACACAAAAAGTCTGAATGTTTCCATGCTTCCACAGCTTGCACAGCCTGTGCATTAGAGGATTGACCTTTACTACTCGGCAGGAGGTTCAACCTGAGGTGCAGTTTCTTTCAAAACCAGCTCAAGGCCTAACGTGGTGAATAGAAGAACATCTCCTGTCACCTCTAAATTCTGACCATTGAATTTTTCTGGTTTCTCAGCATGATTAGCCACTGCGTTGGTAACCGGCGCACCGGTTGTGTTCACAACAGTTGGAGGAGTTTGAGTGTTAGTCATTCTGAAATATCAACACAAACAGTTAAACAAACTGTAATCACTCGGTATCCGCTTGTACCGGATCTGCTTCAAAGAAACTCAGTCTTGGTTTCAATGAATAAAATAGACCCAGCACATTTTATATTTAAATCAAAGCTTGGGTTTAAATCGCAAATGAATCAAAAATAGTATACGATCTATAAAACTGCAATTAAATTCTGTTTGTAAACTGATTTCCAACGAAACTCTATCTAGGTTTCGACAGAAATAATTTATAAGAAAACTTGTTAACAATATTATATCAAAATTAAAAGCGTTTTAATTCTGTGTAAACAGAATCTGTTTTAAGACTGTTGGGAAACCTGCATACTTTTAATAGCGTAGATCGAATAATTAACAAGTAAATGAACGTAAAGAAAAACAGATAACATAAGCAGTAAAAGAACGAGGCTCGTGTTGAACACGATTCCCTTAAAACAGATTCGCCGTCTGTTTCCCAGGGTACAACGTCCAAAGCTGTTGTACAGCCGGACCTGACATACTTGCCTGAAATATCACGGAAAACAGAGTGCTTCTGATCGAAAAGACTGCTGGAAAACTTGTTAATGGAGCTTTTCTCTCTTGTGTGTTTTTTCTTGTTTGTTGTTCCGAGTATCTTGGAATAGTTGAGATTGCATCTATTTATACACATTCATATGCATATGGTGTAATGGTGCAATCAATATCAATTAATGCCTTAATAATGATTCATTAATTTTCTGTTATAAACCTTTGAGTCAAATAATAACCGCCAATTAAATTGTCAATTAATGACCCATTAATTTACATTATTAAACCTTTTGAAACAGCAATAATATAGCCAATTTAATTGTCAATTAAGGACACATTAATTTGCAGTTACCAAACGAGCTCGTAACTGACATTTAACCATTTTCCTAGCCAAAAACATCTATTTATTTTGTACAATGTTTTGAATCAGCACATGAACTCGTGGATGGAGTTATTAATTAGGAGGAGGGATGCAAATACCAACTGGACAGTGGCCTATACGATTACAATAAGTGTACATCCAGAAAATAACCGATTTATCATACCGACGGACCAACACATCATTGGAACATTAGATGGCATCACGCGTCCGTATCCAGCCTGGAATGATGTTGATTGGGTACTTATTTCTTTAGTTATCTGTTATAAAACTTTTAATACAACTTATGCATGATTAGTATTTAATTATTTGGTTTTATCTTTGTAGGTGTTTATGCCCATACATGTTGCTGGAAATCATTGAGCCACGGGTGTTATACATTTACCGAATTCTCATTTTTACGTGTTCGACTCCATGTATAATGAGCGAAACAAGGATGTGTTATCGCGACTAATTCAATGTTGGATTCCCGTGGTTAATAACATTTTGGCAGATCGTGGTTGATAAATGAAACTAGACCACCCCATAATTTTCAGTAATCATACAATGATGGTTTGGGTATAGATGTCCCTCAACAAACCAACTTCTCGGACTGTAGAGTCATCACATGTTGGTTAATCTCTTGTTTGTGTTCAGAAATAAGGCCAGTAGTGCACGGTAATACTCAACGGTTTTTTGAGAGAGTTAGAAATGACATGTGTGAAAGCTTTTATATGTGTAGGTGTGAAGATACTAGAGAATGTGGTTATGATTAATTTTGAATTTTATATGTGTTGCATGTTGAAATCCTAACACTTTGAGTGAAATAATATTGTATATTACTTTGAATTTCTTTGGGTAATATTCGTCCGTTGATTTCTTTGAATTTCTTATGAATGTACCAACAAGTTTTTAACAAGTAACCATATAATTTCGTATCATACACAAAAAACCATTGATAAGTTAACATGTTATTGACGATAATAGATGCTCTTATAGGGAGAATTAATTGCTTGTTATTTCATAAGAGGGCTATGTGTCATAAAAACATTACATATATAATAAAAACATTACATAATAATGTTAAGGTTAACCACTGCCACTTCCAAGAACTGTATCCTTACGGAAAACCTCAACCACATTTCTTTTTGTAATGTTAAGGTAATGCTTTGATGGTTTAGGAGTAAAAACTGAGACATTAGCAAGTATCATAGCAGCTCCTACAGTAATATCCTTTCCATAACTACCCACATCAAGGACTTTGTAGTTTATTGTTCCAGGTACTGTACCCGATAGATCTTTCAGAGTCACATTTAAATCTCCAAGAGTATTCGGAGAACAAGACTTGACTATTGCAACAACTTGTTCAAGTTTTCCTTTTCTAAAAAAGTTGTCGATGTCTCCTAAACATCCAGTTACAGTGCCACCAAATGCATTCACATAGTTAGTGGCGCTAACCCACGCCCCACTGTTAAAATCAGCATCCTCACCCACATCCTCAACAAATTTCTGTGTATATTCTTGTGTCTACATTAAAGCCCCATCCGGATCAAGAATAAATACATTTTCTTTAAGCAGCTTGGCTTGCTGAACAAGACCCGCAGGACCGGGTATTATCCTAATTGGGTTTGAGGTTGAGAAAGATGGTTCAACACGTGTGCTACTAGAGAGCTGAACAATACCCGCAGGACCGGGTATTATTGTAACTGGATTTGGGGTTAAGGTAGATGGTTCAACATGTGTGCTACTATAGGAACGCACAACGGGTACTAACAGAAGATCGAAATCATCTATATCTAGACTGAATTCTCATGGTTCATTTTCGTTATTGAAATTGGAATCCATTTGAGAGAGTTGGAATAAGAAGTTGTGTGACAAATTGAGGAAATGGTGAGGGCTATTTATAAGGGAAAATTTTGAAAAAATTAAGAGAGTTGGACAACACAAATATTTTTGTAACAGATAAGACAACTCAATGACAATGCTGTTTATCACTTTAAATTACACGCGATTTAGTAAAGTATCTGACAAGTAGTCCGCTTTATCTTAAATTTATAGATGCTTATATAGGGAGAATAAGTTTTTTGCGGGTGTTTCCTAAGTTAAAAAAATAACATAAAAAACTATACATAACAACAATATTATTAAAATATTCAAATATAATTATGACCAATCTACAAAAAATAAAATGACATGATCGAATTTAAAATTACATTACCAATTTACTAAAAATAAAATACATAATTTAAAAATACATTACAAACAAAACACTTAGACAATGCATGTTAACTTAAAAATTAAATAGATAAAACAACCTACGCTAGTTATTAAACATTAAGAAGAATTAGTGATTCTTTGTAGGGGCCAATGAAGAATGATCCATGGTTAGATTCGACAATAAGGTTTTGAAAAATTTGAAAGGTTGGATTGAACACTTGTAGCGACTGATGCAATTGTTGGACGAATGAAGCTTCAACTATTGGTTGTTTATCTTTAGTAAATCCAATTAATTTGAGATCATGCTCAATTGGATATGGAATGGTGAATAATTTTTTCTACCATGAAACTTCACCATCATCAACTTGTAGCTCCTATGCATATATAATACTAAAGTCAACAAACTTAAAACTGCCAGATATTATAATACAGTCTCCAAGCTGGGAAATATAGTAAGGAGGTAAACATTGCCCGACTAGCATCTCTTCAGGCAAGTCTATTACCTGAAATTGATGAGTAATCAAATCAAATGCAACTAACATGTAAATTTTATATGAAATACCATCATCACTATAAAACTTCTCTGAACCAACCCATAATATTTTTCCACCAGCAACAGCTTGACCTGACCGTTTAATTCTTATAGATTCACGTGGTAAACAATAACTATTAATTTTATACCAAGTTCTGGAGCTTAATGTAAACACTGACACATACCATGGACCTTGACCATAATAGGGATAATTTATTTTCAAAAGTGTTGGGTCTAGCGTGACAGGATGTACACCAAAACAAATAATATTTTGGGTGAGTCAGGTTCTAACAAGTAATTTGGGACTAAAATACGGACCGATTTTTTAAGTGATGGGTTCCAAATTAAAAGCATTGAGTTTTCCCCATATGAAAAACACCATACACCTTCAGATGTAGCAAATGGTGTAAGATTGAAAATTTTTAAATTGGAAACGACAGGTGAGAGTGCTAAATTATCATCTACCGAGCATATAACACCTTCAAAATTTTGCTTAAAGGTTAAATATAAACAACAATTATTGCTCTCACGAAAACCGTATTCACGAACAAAGTCGGAACAGTCTATGGAATACTTCCACGACTTTGAAACTGTACGAAATTGGAGTAAAGATTTCACTGGAAGTCTATTCATGATAGCCAATTGAAGATCAAATGGTATATTCTCAGACATTGTTTAGAAATTTTACTGGTTATGGCTCTAAGATTAATTTTACTGGGTATAAATACAACATTACATATAATATTTAAAAACATTGATAGGACAACTCTCTGACATTGACTAGATCACTCTTAACTTTGCGCGATCTACAAATTTTAACTTTTATTTAAAAGCATTGATAGGACAACTCTATGACATTGAATGGATCACTCTTAACTTTGCGCGATCTACATTTTTCAACAGATTGTAGCCCTATACTACCATAAAAGCAGATATTATCCTCGCAATCACCCACAGATCACACACATTCTTACCATCACAACCACAAACATATCACACTGTTATTATGGTGAAGATGGTGCCATATGAAGCTTTTGCGTGTCGTTGTAGAGCCGGAGATGTAGTTCTGCGAGAATCGTATAAACATGAAACCCGTGGTAAACTATACTATGCATGTCCACGATCAAAGGTGAACAATCACATGCTTTTTTGTGTAATATATAAATAATGTGGTTAGTTGTTAAAACTTATTATCTTTACTCTTTAACAGCCTCGCGAAAACACTTTCGGATGTAAAAAAAATTTGTGGAAGGAGGAACGAGTCCGTCTACTGGTTGGTTCTCCTAGAGCTTCAACGACTTCAATTTATTCTCCAGGATCTTCATCGACTCCAATTTATTCTCCAGGATCTTCAACACCTCCACGCTATTCTCCAGGAACACCTTCAAGCTATTCTCTGGGAACTTCAAGAAATGCAGAGTGCTCAAACTGCAAGTAGTTGCTTGATAAGATAACGGTACTTGGGGCAACAGTGGATATGTATATGCATCCAGAACAACACACAGTTAATTCAGCCGCACTATTTCACGAAGTTTACAATAACATGGGAAAACTTAATTTGGAGTAGTTTGTCATTTTGAATGTAATTCTTATGCTTTAAGCATCGGTTTGTAAGTCTCGTATGATTATCGTTCGAATATGTTTAAGTGTCTGTTTATAATTCGCTTGTGTTACTACAAATGGTATGTATAATATTTAACTAAACGAATGTTTGTTTTTATGTTACTTGACGAATGCGCATCTTGAAAAAGTATACGATATATCATGTTCAACTATAGAAAGGTAGTGCATATCCTGATCGAACCGAGAAAACGGAGTTTTTTTTTTATATAGTTATATGTTAAACGTATATTTTAAAACCACACAAGAAACCAAAATGTTTTGACTAAAAGTCTATAAGAATTGGTGACACGTCGAACGGACTTTTGTCATTTAATGATGTTTCCCGGGCGACAAGATTGTATCCCTTTTCTAGAGAAAGACCTCAAGAAAGTTGAGGACAATCACAAGAACTCTTGATTCCCATTGGTGGCCACACACCTTCCTTACACTTCTTTGCCCAAATCAACCATAGCTTTAAACTGCAAAATTGTTTACATATACCGGAACATAAAAGATGTCATAGGACAACTCAATGACATTGACTAAATCACTCTTACCTTCACGCGATCTACATTTTTTAACTTTAATTTATAAACATTGATAAGACAACTCTATGACATTGACTGGATCACTCTTACCTTCACGCGATCTACATTTTTTAACTTTAATTTATAAACATTGATAAGACAACTCTATGACATTGACTAGATCACTCTTACCTTCAAAAGTGTTGGGTCTAGCGTGACAGGATGGACACCAAAACCAAATAACATTTTGGGTGAGTCAGGTTCTAACAAGTAATTGGGGACTAAAATACGGACCGATTTTTTAAGTGATGGGTTCCAAATTAAAAGCATTGAGTTTTCCCCATATGAAAAACACCATACACCTTCAGATGTAGCAAATGGTGTAAGATTGAAAAATTTTAAATTGGAAACGACAGGTGAGAGTGCTAAATTATCATCTACCGAGCATATAACACCTTCAAAATTTTGCTTAAAGGTTAAATATAAACAACAATTATTGCTCTCACGAAAACCGTATTCACGAACAAAGTCAGAACAGTCTATGGAATACTTCCACGACTTTGAAACTGTACGAAATTGGAGTAAAGATTTCACTGGAAGTCTATTCATGATAGCCAATTGAAGATCAAATGGTATATTCTCAGACATTGTTTAGAAATTTTACTGGTTATGGCTCTAAGATTAATTTTACTGGGTATAAATACAGCATTACATATAATATTTAAAAACATTGATAGGACAACTCTCTGACATTGACTAGATCACTCTTAACTTTGCGCGATCTACAAATTTTAACTTTTATTTAAAAGCATTGATAGGACAACTCTATGACATTGACTGGATCACTCTTAACTTTGCGCGATCTACATTTTTCAACGGATGAGTCGATATGCTATCGTTGTACATCCCGCCAATTCCTCCTGTAGCCCTATACCTTTCCCCTTTTTTTTCACCCCCCCCTTTTTTCTTTTTTTTTTCCCACCCCCCCCCCCCCCCTTTTTTTTCCGTTTTTTTTTTTCTGTCTCCCCTTCCCCCCCCCCCCCCCTTTCTTTTTTCTTCCACCCGCCAAAAAAATCCCTCCAAATCCTCCTGTAGCCCTATACTACCGCCAAAAACTCCCACCAAATACTCCTGCCAAAAAATCCCTCCAACTTCTCCCGCCAAATACTCCCTCCAAAAAACTGTTTTTTACCATAAAAGCAGATATTATCCTCACAATCACCCACAGATCACACACATTCTTACCATCACAACCACAAACATATCACACTGTTATTATGGTGAAGATGGTGCCATATGAAGCTTTTGCGTGTCGTTGTGGAGCCGGAGATGTAGTTATGCGAGAATCGTATAAACATGAAACCCGTGGTAAACTATACTATGCATGTCCACGATCAAAGGTGAACAATCACATGCTTTTTTTGTGTAATATATAAATAATGTGGTTAGTTGTTAAAACTTATTATCTTTACTCTTTAACAGCCTCGCGAAAACACTTTCGGATGTAAAAATTTTTTGTGGAAGGAGGAACGAGTCCGTCTACTGGTTGGTTCTCCTGGAGCTTCAACGACTCCAATTTATTCTCCAGGATCTTCATCGACTCCAATTTATTCTCCAGGATCTTCAACACCTCCACGCTATTCTCCAGGAGCTTCAACACCTCCAAGCTATTCTCTGGGAACTTCAAGAAATGCAGAGTGCTCAAACTGCAAGCACTTGCTTGATAAGATAACGGTACTCGAGGCAACGGTGGATATGTATATGCATCCGGAACAACACACAGTTAATTCAGCCGCACTATTTCACGAAGTTTACAATAACATGGGAAAACTTGATTTGGAGTAGTTTGTCATTTGGAATGTAATTCGTATGCTTTAAGCGTCGGTTTGTAAGTCTCGTATGATTATCGTTCTAATATGTTTAAGTGTCTGTTTGTAAGTCGCTTGTGTTACTACTAGTGATCAGTGCCCGGAAACTGAGTGGGAAAAAAATTGCCGCCATGAGTTTCGGTAAATATTTTTTGGTTAATTTTTAATAAAATGTTGTCCAGGATGACATGTTTCCAGAGATAAACAAACGCTGTTAATAACACTATCACGCTTAATCATTCACGTGATTTTTTTTTTAAAACGTTTCCCGGGCGACATGTCGCCCGGGAAAGTGAGCGGGAAAAAATGCCGCCAAGATTTTCGTTGAGTTTTTTGGTCAAATTTTAACCAAGTTATCCCGGGCGACATGTCGCCCGGGAAACTCTCTTCAAACTTTGACTAAAAAGTCTATAAGAATTGGTGCCACGTCGGACGGACTTTTGTCGTTTAGTGATGTTTCCCGGGCGACAAATGTCGCCCGGGAAAAGTCCGTCACCTGTTCTACTTTTTCTTGTAGTGAACCCGAAAGAAGTTTGACGAAACTTCTAGTCCATTACTTACAACCTTGCCCCATGATTGCATCCCTTTTCTAGAGAAAGACCTCAAGCAAATTGAGGACAACCACAAGAACTCTTGCTTCCCATTAGTGGCCATACACCTTCCTTGCACTTCTTGGCCAAAGCAGACATTAGCTTCTAAACTGCTCAAGTTGTTTAATATACCGGAACATAAAAGATGTCATAGGACAACTCTCTGACATTGACTAGATCACTCTTACCTTCACGCGATCTACATTTTTTAACTTTAATTTATAAACATTGATAAGACAACTCTATGACATTGACTAGATCACTCTTACCTTCACGCGATCTATATTTTTTAACTTTAATTTATAAACATTGATAAGACAACTCTATGACATTGACTGGATCACTCTTACCTTCACGCGATCTACGTTTATATATCTATAATATTATATGTATATATATATTGTATATATATATATGTATAATATGTATATAATATGTTATAGATATATATGTATATATATATATATATTATATTGTATAGGGATTTGAGTTCTATAGAAAAAAAACTATTTTTGTTAGAAAACCTAGAAAAAACCGAACGATGCACTGAATAAAAAAAATGTGCCTTAATTTTTTTCAGGCTTTATGAAGATTTTTTGTGCTTAATTTTGTATTTTTAGTGATCTGTTTGAGTTTTTATGTTTTCCACCGAGATTAGGTTTGCTTCAATTCCCAATTCTTATATTATATAATATATTATATAGATGTAAATTCTTGAAACCAAGAGTATGATAACATCCTAAAGTGAACCTTAAAAAGAATGGCTGTCAAATATAAAAAAACTTCAGTTGCTTAATTTATTTTAATGAAACCAGACGAGGTTTCCATTACTGTCAGAAGATATAACAACTCATTGTAACATGTATTGGTGATGCAGTAATTCAATTTGGAAGCAAATGCTGATAATAAACTTTTCATTAAGCTCTCTTCATTTTGACTTTGTGTTTATATCACAAACGAGCGGATGGTATAATTTTTGTTGGTGTGCTTGTAACTCCAAAGATGAATTTGCACAGTTGTTTGTTTTCTGAACGGAAAATATGATCATAAAATGTGTTCTTATAATTTTTTTGAATCGTCAGCTTTAGAAAACGAAGGTCCATCGTAAACCAGAAAATTAACATGTCTCATTTGGAAATATAGTTATAACATATAAGTGTTTTTTTTAAACAATAGCATATCTATTGATTTAGGAACAAAATGATTTTCATTATCACGACTCCTACATTGCAAATTGTGCCACATTTTTCATATCTGAATTTCATTTGCGTTTAAGATCAATCGAATATAACAACTATATGATTGTGGTAAATGAAAACCCTAAAAGAAATTCATAAATGGCAAAGTTAATGTCATTGAGACTGACATTCCAGGAGACACCAGTTTCAAGGCAAAACCTATATATTTTCAAAGTAGTATACTCACAATTAAGTTGAAAAGGTATCATTTTTGACAACATAGAAGCTTGATCTTGGCTGTTTAGGTTGAAGCTTAACGATGGTTTTCCAATTTTTAACAGGACAATATCTCAGCCCCGGAAAGATGTCACTTTTAATGCTAATCATTTTATTCAAATGTAATTGGAAGCTCCGGGCTAGACGGTGGGTTTATATCAGAGCAGTATTGCTTTTACACAGTCTTTAATGATGTTCACACATGTCCCAAGACTCAAACATATCCTAACCATCGAAATGCAAACAAAAAAGTAATTGGTCACCTTCTCACTCTAAAATTACAAGATAGGTCGCGGGTTGTAAGAGGGAAAGATATCACCAACAAGATATTTTGTCTAATATAAATACATATTTTCTTACCAACATGCAATGAAAGGGAAGTATACGGTATAAACAGGTAAGGGGTTACCGTACGGAAGCATTTGAGGGATGCCCTGTATTATTGTTATAACCTGAACAAAAAACAAATAGGACAGTAACACGTATCAAATTAGAGATAAAGGAGTTTTGAGAAGTTATTCATTGCACATTGGGGGACGGTAAGTGTTGCTCCATATTCTAAATAATATAATTCTTTACTCTTGAAGTATGTTTATAATCTTTTATTTCAGATTCGTACGTTCCTCAATTATCTACGCATAGTGCTTATGATCAATGCTGCGCATTTAAAGGTCTATACAAGGGAACAAATCTGGTAGCTATGGCCATGGATGGAAACAATCTGATTATGCCAATTGCATTTAGATAGATGATAAAGGGGAAAACAGGTCCATGTGGTCATGGTGGATGTCGGTGCTCAAAGAATGCATTGGTGATAATCCCAATTTGCTATTCATATCTGATAGGCATCCTGCTATAGCTATGGCAGTAGAAAATGAATTCCCTTTAGCCTTTCATGTTGTATGTTGTCGACATCTTATGCAGAACCTATATTGAAAAACAGAAAAAAGAAAGGTTTATTCTGGAAAATATGAAGGCATACACACGAGAAGACTATGCAACCATGCGTGGAATACTACAATATTGTTCAGCCTGATGCATACAAAAGCTTTGTTGAGCTGGTCATCAAAGTGTCAAGAGGGCATTGCAAATAGTTCGTTTACAATTATATGGGGGGGGGGAAACATCGAATAGTGTGGAGTCCGTCAACGCTGTAGTGTATTATATAGAAAAGAGCTTGTGTTAAAGTTAGCCGAGACATATCGTGCGATGGTGCAAGAATGGTACTATAAACGTCGACAGCTAGCAGGTATTATTCTTAGAAAACATAATATACAACTATTTTTTCCTTAATAACAACTTCTATATTGATTCTTGTTTATCTATTATTGTAGCAAATATGACGTATGAAATAACTGATTGGGCAACAAACAAAGTGGCTAAAAAAGGATGAAAAGTGCGACATGGGTTGTTAAAGGTGTTAACGGAAATCAATTCTAAGTTTCAGGAAACGGTAGTATATTCGTGCAGTCAACTTACAAATAGGAATTTGTGAATGTCGTAAATGGCAGCTTTCAGGGCTTCCGTGTGGTCACGTAATAGCTATAACATGGTTTTTGGGTTTGACGGATTGTGTCTAATATGTAGTAGATTGGTTTAAAAAACCAAAATATCAAGGCACAATATGCAACAATGGGAATTTCCACACAATATTCAAAAAGCTATTCCTCCTCGCATGGACAACCGACAACCCGGTCATCCTAAAAATACAAACCGTATACCATCTCAAGGAGAGGAACCAAGAGTTATACATGTGTAGCAAGATTTGCAACAACGGGACCAGTGGTGATTCATGCAGTCAACCTTTTGTCGTTCAACCGCCTGTAAACATACGTACACAAAATGATCAAGAAATTCCACGAGACAACCAACCATCATTTACAACCACTCATCACGTATGACAACTTTCCATATATATTAACCCATTACTAATCATAAACAATACCGTGCCACTCACATACCCCATCGCAAACCTTACGACAACTCAATTTCCAAAACACATTCTCAAGCTTACAATGAAATCACACAGATTCATCTCAATGTATGAACAATACAACTCTCAGCAATATGATGCGCAACATCTAGATGATCTAAACACGAATGGTTCAAATAGTTAGTTTAACTCGTTTGGGTTCTAAAAAATTATATGTTTTATGCTTTCTGTTGGTTTGTTGTTAAATTATAATGTATGATTTTAATGATGTAATAAATATTTGAATTTCAATTTAACTATTTATGTTACTACAATAAACACTACATTACTAATTAAACCTTGTATATATAAGATTGTAAACAACACACATAAATGGGTAAGGACAATAATATCTATTACAGTTTAAACAACTCCAACAGTAAATACAAACATGTTTATGACAAACCAATGACTTGACATGTCACAGACAATGTGTTGACGAATTATTATTGTAGACAATTTATGCCATAATTATGACAAATTAGACAAGTAAATCACATAATAGAAACATTGACTTGACAAGTCCTGCCACTAAAGTTGATCACTTTGTATTGTTCTCGATTTAGCATATGGGATCGTCAAATCAATGACATATTAGGACAAATCAATCAATAGTATTATATAAATTGTCTTGACAAGTCACTGACACTGGATTCATCACTTAGTATTTAACGTGATTTATGCACATGATTGAAAAACAGTAAACACTATATAAACCACATACTTTGTGGTTCAACTTCAACAACAACATAAACTATGTACCTAAGTCAATTATATTTCAAAAACATGACATTTAAGGTCCTACTACACCATTATGGAAGGTTCACTAGTCCGCCTAAAAGAGAATTTGTCGATGAGATGATTACTACCATAGATCCGATAGAGTTCGACACCTTCTCAAGAAATCAAGTTAAATTAATATTAACAAACTGTTTGGGTTATGATAAAAACTCCCCCCACGTTTCTTTATATAATGAACCTAATTGTAGTTCTTGATTCTGGTCTTGTACCATTGTTGATGCTATACAAGAGAAGGACACAATACTCATGTTATACTCATCATAAACCTGACTAATGTGTACGTTTCTTGGAGGGATCTATCCCCTCTAGTCGATTGCAGTGCAGGACAGTGATGGACACAAAATGAGAACTCAAGGAAAAACCCTCTTGTGCAAAAAGTTCATTTGATAGTTATAAGAAATAATTTTTTTATAATTGTTTGTAGCTATGTGATGCCCTTGTTTAGTGTGTAACAATAAAACAATTTGATATATTCAAAAATGAAAGGACTTATCAACTTTATAATTGCTATTTTCTATATAGGACAAGTTTACAACTACATATTTTCAAACATTGTTTTCATTTAACACTTCTTACATTCCAAAAGATGTCGGACTTTATCAAATACTACTTCGAGTTCGATGTAAACCACAATGGAGAATTTATACTTAACCCCCTAACCTACCAACATGGTTCTTTACTGAATATTCACGTTCTTCAAATGGATTTTGAAGATATGGTTAGCTATCTAAAATGGAAAACACCAAGACAATTCACTACTCTTTATTACATGTTGCCACCAAACTACGCATTATCAGGTATGAAACAAATTAAGAATGATTCTAAAACTAACGTTATATATGACATTACAAAAGTTGCTGGGAAGCTTCAGATTTTTGTTTCTCATACTCCTATAGATATAAGCACGTTGTTGATTCCAAACAATAGTTCTTTGGCAGAATCATTAGTAGGTATCATTTCTGAAGAAACTAAAATAAAACTAGAAGAATCACTCAGCTATCTACATCAAATGTAGAAAAGAAAGAATAAAAAATTCAATTACTATGAATTACTTGTTGAGCTAGGTTTTACTAAAAAAAAACTATACACCTCACGTAAAACCTTTTTCAATTTTGTGTGGTTATAATAGTGGTCAGTTGGTGCTCGTGCCACAAATAACATGTGCCCCCCCCCCCCTCCACCCCCCCCACCCCCCCCCCCCCCCCCCCCCCCCCCCCCCCCCCCCCCCCCCCCTTCCTTTTACGTCAACGGTGGTAACATTAAATAACATTCCAAGATTGAAACTAGCAAGATCTGAAACCATATTTGTTTAATATTTTAACTACAAACATTCATGCTCTATATTATAAGACGATCCACACAATGATTTTCAATTAACCTTTAAACTTAGAAACAAATATGATTTGCATGTCATGTTTGATATATCTTCAGCGCATACAAAATTGAGAAATCTACATTGACCACATCGGTGTCGATTTTGTTTATATCTGAATTTATTTTTCCCAAAAGTAGCTTGGCAGAAATGATGAACCATGTATAAGACTACTAAAGTGAAATTGAAGGCATTATAAGGCAGGAAACACAAAATGATTACACTTTTGACAAAATGGTTGAATGGGCGGAACAAGAACACTTTAAATATGAGGAAACCAAGGTATCATGTCCGAAGATAGATCTAAGCTCCGTGTTGATTCAAAATAATAGCTCAAAGGAAGTCAATGGGAGGTATCATTTCAGAAGAACAAAAAAGACAACGACAAGAATCACTTACCTATCTACATCAAATGCAGAAACGAAAAAATAAAAACAAGTTCAACGTCAACATTTGAAGAATCATATGTACTAATATTCATGTAACTCAATATGTGTTAACAATGTCTTTTTAATGTACACATTTTGTTCCTCCCTTTCTTAATTAAAACAAGTGAATGACAGTTGATAAAGACTTATCAATGAAAATGTCAATTATCTCTTATAAATGTACGATATTTGTCAGTGTTTTTTTTACTATTTCACTCTATTGACAAAGACTTCCCATACTATTTCCCCTATATCAACTATGCTATCATCTACAATAGAATCTTGTCTCTCATACACACACTTCTTCTCTCCATTAACATACTATATGGCTTTTGGAGCAAATGAGGCACGTCAAGCAATTGTTTTAAAACTACAAAGGGAGATTCAAACTGAGGAAACACTAACAATGTAGCAAAGTATGCCTATAACAAGCCTTAATACCTACGGGTTACATGCTCTACTAATGACGCATGAAGCGGATATCCATACCACAAATATCATTCTACGAACAAGACAACAATTGTTGAGGAGCATTTCTGCAAAGCAAAACTTCGTTAACAATTACATGGCAATATAGATTATAAAATTATGTTGCTAAAGACCATAAGGCCAACGATGTGTGTTCCTGTTTTTTGCTGTTGTTTTGTTCCCAATTGTATTAAATAAGGTTTCCAATCAACCTGTATGTGGTTTAGTTGCTATGTATAAGTTTTTTCAATAGATTATGTGAATCAGTTATTCTTAATGCATTAAAAAAATCCTCAATCAACATGCTATTTATCACTACACATTTCACGTGATTTATGACATGATTTGACAACACAAATATTTTTTACTGCAATAGATAAGACAACTCAATGACAATGCTGTCTATCACCTCAAATTACACGTGATTTACAAAAACATCTGACAACTTGTCCGCTTTATCTTAAACTTATTGTTTATAAATAGACACATGTATGAGCACTCTTACTCACAAACATTTTTATCATTCACACAAGTTATTAATTTTATCTTTTCATTTTCTACCATGGCTAGTAACCCAGAAAACGTTAGGTTAACTGTCCTTATGAAACTACAAGAAGCACTTGATGAAGAAGCTATTTTGGAGGAACAAATGTTAGCCTTGATGCATCGCTTTGCTGATAGGTTTACAGATCGTAGGGTAGAAATTAACAATCTAATGGTATTGCATGATCACCCACTTATCGATTACGGTAAGTACGCACTAGGATGCATGACAAGGGCCGACATGAAAAAGTGTGTAAAATTGAAAGGCGTCAAGGATGAGTTGCTAAGGAGCATGGAAGAAAAACGACAGTTGATGACGAACTACAGAAACATGTAAAAGCATTATTGCTTAACACCAGTTTGCTAACCATGTATGTCGTTGTGTGTTGTTGTTTTTATGTTTTCATATCGTCTAAATAAGATTGGCCATGTACTCTACTAGAGATCTGGTGATTCTCATGTTGTAATGCTTTTTAATGACTACCGTTAACTTTTATGCTTTCAATTCCAACTTTTATAATTGCAAAAATATAGGTTTACAATTATTTCGAAATTTTATTTTTAAAAAAATGACCAACTGACACACTTTGCACCATCATATCTTATGCATATTAAAACTAATTTTAATAAATTTTAATTCACTAAGTAGAGCTCATCAAAGACTACACAAATTAGCAAATAAACAATTTTAAATAAAACATATGAGTATCCAAATACGTACGCAAAAATGTCCAAGATCAAGATTTTCAATAAACACAACATCATATACCATAACCCTTAAAACTAACCCTAAAACTATATACAAATTTTTTCAACAGACTTGCAAAAAAAAATATTAATTGTGAATCACTCTACCCTATGCGCGATTTACATTTTTTTTTAATTTTCTCACAAACTGCGTAAGAGTTCGACACGTGTCCAAAAGTAAATCGCGTCCCCCCACGCGCGATTTAAAAGGTCATTTTGAAAAAAAAAATTGTTAGGGTCATTTCAGGATAACTCGATTTCCAACGGGTCACTGCGAAAATTTTCGCATTTTTTTTTCCTTTTTATTCTCTCTAAAGTCCACCGTCTTCTTCCTTCAGTGTTCTCCATCAAAATCTTAAAATCAAAGATTTCGTATTTTTTTCTTTACTAACGCAACATAGGCTTAAAATTTGATGCCCCTTCGAACTTTGATGCCTTGGGCCGTCGCCCACCTCGCCCGGTACCAGGGCCGGCTCTGGGTGTCTCTATTTTTAGAGATGTCACAAGTTAAGTCGATATTTGGTCTTCATTCTTTTGCAACCTCAAAGCTTGATTCAGCCACCCCCTAAAAATAAGATCCAAAAAATTCAAAAATCACTAATTTACTTAAAATACACTTTCTGTTTATAAACTAAAAAAAATAAGTGGGGTGATAGTAACCTGTGGTATGGTTTTCGGTGTGTATTTACCGACCCAATCCATTACACCTGATTCATGAACATTACAAGATCAAATTGTCAACACGTAATAACCAACAAACAAGTGTACCAAACATGTGACAACAAAGGAAGGGTAACGGGTCAGTTCAGGTTGTGTTTATCTCTAGCGGGTCAAGCATGCAGCATCACAAAATAAAAAAGATAAGCATGAAAGGAGGAGCCATAACTCCTGCATTATTACATTGCAAACATAAACTTAATAAGAGTTTAATTCAAATTCGATTGTAAAATGAAATATATATCAACTCGTTTCATGACCGAAGGTAAAACTCACATCAAGGTCTGAATCATAGACTCATAGTTATTTGAGAAACACCTCATACATATCATGTTTAGCCTGCACACCAACGCCACAAAAACTACTCAAAAAGACATATATACCTTGTACCACAAACATCAAATATAGTATATCGTCAAGAATTTATCTGCTAATAAATTCAAAACCCAGGTGTGCAAAGGAAGAAACCAGAGTTCTCCGAAAGCTTTGATGAACTCAACCTACAAGAAACCACAAAACTCGAGAATGTATTTACAAGCAAAACACGAACAATTGAATATTCAAGTGTAGCAACAAAAAATGATCAACAATAATAACATGCCAGAAATTTACCTATATTTGGGAAAAGCTCATGACTACCGAAGCTTCCCTATAACCTTTTAAGGTTCAAATTCTGAAAAAATCGATTCTCGATTCTGATATCTTAAGTAACATAAACAAATAGCAATAAACAAAAAAACGTAACTAAATATTGTTGGATTAATCGTTTAAAGTCACTAGGCATGTGCATGGTTGGAACTTTGGATATAATAAGTATTTAGGTTGAATTGGTATATTAGTGTGACCGAATTTCATGCATATGTTGTACCAGGTCTTTAGGTGGACTAAATGGGTAGTTATGTAGTCCTCCTTTTCTGTCCCAAGTTTTGTATTCAAAAGGCTATATATAGCCATATGTGATGGAGTTGAGATCCTCAAAAAACAAGGGCAAAAAAAAAAACAAATGGGTTAATCCTAACCACTCATTTTTTCATCATCCATTTTTCCACCTTTTTCTTAAAACTCAAATATCTAGCAAACGATAAATCGTTAAACGAAAAAAAATACACCATCGCGACGAGTATTTTTTTATCTTTCTATAGAGGGGCACATATATATACTTTCGACGAACTTTTTTCGAATTTTTTTTTTTCAATCACGTCAGAAAAAATCTCATGGGATTTTTTGAAATCACATGAGATTGTGATACAAATCTCATGTGATTTTTTCAGACGTGATTGAAAAAAAAACGGAAAAAAAGTTCGTCGAAAGTATCGCAACGAGTAATTTTTTATCTTTCTATAGAGGGCACTTATATATATATTTTCGAAGAACTCTTTTTTCGATTTTTTTTCAATCACGTCTGAAAAAATCACATGTGAGAATTGTGATACAAATCTCAGTTGATTTTTTCAGACGTGAATTTTTACAGATGTGATTTTTCGACGAACTCTTTTTTTTCGAATTTTTTTTTTCAATCACGGTCTTACAAAATCAGCATGAATTGTATCACAAATCAACATGTGATTTTGGTGAAATCACATGAATTGTGATACAAATCTCATGTAGTTTTTTCAGACGTGATTAAAAAATCAAAAAAAAATTTGTCGAAAGTAACACAACGAGTCTTTTTTTTATCTTTCTATAGGGGGCACTTCTATATACTTTCGTCGAACTCTTTTTTTTCGAATTTTTTTTTCAATCACTTCCTGAAAAAATCCCACATGAATTTGTATCAGAATCTCATGTGATTCAAAAATCCCATGAGATTTTTTCGTGACGTGATTGAAAAAAAAAATTCAAAAATGTTCGCGAAAGTAATATAGAAGTGCCCGCTCTATAGAAAGATGATTTAAATTCTCGGACTCATGCGGAAGGTATGTTTTCGTTTGCGTAACGATTAACGGTTTGTGAGATATTTAATTTTTAAAAAATAGGGTGAAAGTGGGTTTTTTAATTAAATTAAAATAAGAATTAATCTAAACCATTAGATGAAAATAAAATGGATGGATAAGATGAAGCGATTTGTTCTTTTTTTTGACCATGTTCCTTATGGAACTTTTCTCATATGTGATATGTTAATAAACAAGTAGTGTTTCTTCCATCTTAGTAAGTTGCTAGTGTGAGTGTGCTATTTGAAATCTACATTTGGTATCCAGAGCTTTGTTCGTTTGAAGGGGCTGTAAGTTTGATCAAAAGTTGAAGAGTTACGAAAGCAACTTCTACTCCTGATCTTCGTGTTCGTGATAAGAGTCTAACCGACGGAGGTGCATGAAAAACGAACGTGAAGGATCCGTCAAAGCAGGTGGCTTTGGATTTTGTTCGTTTAGCAGGTTAAAGAAAACGGTAAAAGCGGTAGCTCGTTTTCTTGGTTGGGTGAATAGAGCTCTTGGACGGGTTTGATCAGAAAAGGAGTTGAAGTTGTCAAAAATGGCGATTGTACCTGTTAAGGAGGCTGGTTCGATGTCGTACCAAGTTCCGGTTTTAACCGCAACAAACTATCCAGTGTGGGTTGTCAAGGTAAAGTCCATTATGGATGCGTATGGATTATGGGGGACGGTTGAACCACGAGCGTTAGGTGAAGAACCCGATGCAAAGAAGTCAAAACAAGCTCTTGCATTTTTGTTTCAAGCCATACCAGAAGACATGGTGTTGCAAATGGCGAGTTATACCGATCCAAAGCAAGTATGGGACGGTCTCAAAACGCGGTAGTTGGGGGTAGATCGGGTGAGAACGGCTCGCCTTGCAACATTGAAAAGGGATTTGGAAAGCTTGCGCATGAAGGAGGGAGAAACCGTGGATGAGTTTGCAACCAAGTTGAGTGGTTTAGCTTCGAAGGCAAAGGGCCTTGGGTACGAGCTTGAAGAAGTAGACATGGTGAAAAGGCTACTTGATTTTATGCCTAAGTCGTTTCTCCAGATTGTGGCTTTAATTGAGCAATGTTTTGAATTGGACTCGATGTTATTCGATGAATCCGTTGGAAGGCTGAAGGCGTACGAGGAGTGTATCAAAGGAGTTGAGAAGATGGAAGACACTCAAGGTGGTTTGTTGTTGGCAAGTGATGGGAAGTCGCACGGGTGTAAGCATTGTGACGGTGGAAGCTC
Organism: Tanacetum coccineum; assembly: GCA_026074375.1. Classification (NCBI taxonomy): domain Eukaryota; kingdom Viridiplantae; phylum Streptophyta; class Magnoliopsida; order Asterales; family Asteraceae; genus Tanacetum; species Tanacetum coccineum. Next base: position 108,633 of record BQNB010001340.1, on the reverse strand, counting down.
GAACCGAGATGACTTTGGGCGTGGCCGGGGAAGAGGCCGTGGGTCCGTGAGGGGTCGAGATGGCAACGAGCGGGTCCGGGATAAAAGCCACGTGAAATGTTACAAGTGTGGAGACTATGGTCACTATAACAACGAGTGTCCGAAAAATGAAGAGGCAAACTTGATCGAAGAGGAGTCGGCGTTGTTGTGAATGGACGGATGAATAACCGATTAAGGGGGTGATTGTTGGATTTAATCGATTATAAGTCGAAGTTCACGTATGCATGCATGGCTAAGTTTAGTTTAATAAGACTTTTATGTTTTATGTGTTTTAGTTTGAATTGGTAAAAGGACTTGACCGAATATTATGTCACTGCATTTGCACGTTAGGAAGAAAGGTCATGTTCTCCTGTTCTTTAGGTAGTAGCGTTGGTTTTGCTATTTTTCTGCAAAACAGTTGTATTCACAAGGCTATATATAGGCCTTA